>VYZP01022729.1:99173-153040 GCA_013400635.1 Hypocryptadius cinnamomeus
GCGGATCCACGGGCGGCCGGTGGCGGTGGGAGCCTCACCCGGCGCGACCCCGCCGCCCGGCAGCGCACGCGGGTCCCGGCCCTGCCGTCCCCGCGCCGCCGGTGCCGCAGGGACACACACCCAGCGCAGCCCGCTCCTCCTCCCGCACCCTGCACGGCGAGCGCCAACCGTCCATCACCGCCCTGAATTCACGCGGTTCGTCGTCACTTAAAGGCTTTTCCATCCCAGCCCTTTTGGCGAAATACCTATTCTGGAATAAACGTGCCTTTCCTAGGTGTACTGTGTGTTGCTCGCAGGAGACACCTGAAACCAAGGGCAAAGCTGAGAACGATGTCCCACCATTAATCCAGATGCTGCTCCAGGTAGACAGGCACCTCCCTCCATACACAGAGACACACACAGAACGCAAAGGCATCGCTGTCCCTGACATCGGACACCCAAGCAGAAAACCCAGCGACATTCCAGCCAGCAAAGACGTGAGAGATTCACAGCACAGCACTTAAACTTGTATTCACACCCTAAGTCAATACCATCTCACTATTTAACCAGAAAAACCTCTTTGAAGGCAGAGAGGCATAACAAGGTACAGCTCTGGTTTATTGTTTGTCAAGAGCTTCAACTGACAGGCTGGAAAACACATTCCCAGGTATGTGGGAGCTCATTCTCTGACCCAACACCAGACTGCTCCACTGCCACCGCTTTGGGCAAGCCCTTGCTACAGGAATTTGTATTTGAATGGATCAAACCAGTAAAAAACCTGAAGTTTTGTTCTTCGACAACCAAAATCATTTAATCAGACATCAAAGTGTGCAATTGGCATCCTTACAAGCTTAAGTCCACACTCTGAATTCAACCAATACCAACAAACCCAAGGTTTTGGTTAACCTAAGCTAAACATTGGTCATTCTGTGGAATACCCAACGGGAAATCAATTGTGGCCAAAGGAATAGATGTCAAAGCAATTGAGCCGCAACTCTCGGGTTTTCAGCTGACCAGTAAGTACAAGAAACATTTCATGATACACTTGTGCTGGCCAAAAATCTGTGCTAGACAACAGCATGACTTGGCAGATTTTTAGTTCGTTTTGTACAAATGCCTGAAAACAAAAACTTGGGGGTTCTGCCCTATCTTTAACCCAAAAAAGATCTCTTTACTATTGTCCACCTTTTTTTTTTTTTTTAAATTTATGGTGTTTCTACTCATGGCAACTGAAGTACTAGAACTGTAGCTAGGAAACATAAACTTTGAATTAAATTTAGGCCAGAGTATTGTGAATTTACAAAAAACAAGCTATGATTGAATTACTGCTGGAGAAATGATCTCCTATCTTTCCAAAGCAGAGAATGATTTACATACCGATTGATTCAAATAGTATTTCTGGATCCTTGGGCACGAATAGACACCTTATAAACAGCCCCAAGAAAATGTATGTTGATACACTGAACTTCCTATGTCAGATACATAAAAACAAGGTAGCAGTGGAAATACTGAGCCCAACCAAAATGACATCTGGTTGCTGCAATTTTTAAACAGAAAATGCACCATGAAATCAAAAACTCCCCAGTGTTCAGGTTTTTATGAAAAGCTTAACGCCCTTAGAGCTGAGGTATTTCTGTAGAAGAGCCATGTCTGTTTTTTCCTTTAACTGACATTCTATTGTTTCTCCAAAGCTGAGAGCAATGACTCCACTCAGTGCTCTTGCCAGCTCACTCCTGCTTGCTTAAAACACCCAAACCAGCAACAGCTCCACCTCCTCCCGTCCCTGCACCTGCAGCCAGCCCAGAAGGTGAAGCAAACTGCACTTGGAAGGTAAGTGGGGTACAGTGCCTGCTCCCCAGCTCCCTGGTTGGGTGCACCACCAGCCCAGCAGGAGAACATTTCCTAAAGACATCAAAACCTGTGGCTGAGGTCTGTGAGACTGAAAATACTGTTGTGGAGCACAGATTTCTCCCACTCTACACCATACAGCACCACCTCGTCTGAGGCAATGAAAAGTACTCCAGAAATTATTCAAAGTTACAATGACAACTCCTGGGAAAACTGCTGCTTGTAAAAGATAATTAAACTTTTATCACCATGTGATCAAAACTAATCAAACAAGGAATCTCAAGGTTCAGGCACACTGACAAGGCTACGTCATCGTACACTGTGATGCACAGATGCATGGCAGGGTCCATTTCAGTTGACTGTACACAGTCAGGGCCCTCTGCCCTCCTGAAAATTCAGTGTATTATTTTTAATTTATAGGAACATATGGAAATATAATTGGGATACAAGTAGAAAATAAGTGTTAGCCACCCACAGCTAAGGTTCTGTCACATTTTATGCCACTGATGACAACACATTCAGTCAAATAACGTTAGTGACATTTTAATCTATTTCTTCATTAAAAACTAGCATCATTTGCAGCAAGACAGACAAGTATATTTGGTAGAACGTCTGTGTTCTATAATCTTCATCTCATGGAGACAAAAAAGTGGGAAGATGAGAAAGTGGGTAGCAGGAGTCCTGCTAAAAGAAAGACTGGAACAAATTAATCTCCTACCAGGCCTGGGATTTCTCCCAGAAATGGTGACCCCAGAGTAACATTCCAGGATACTCCTCCTGACACTGGACTATTACTTTTTATTTTATTTGTGCCACAAGATGTCCCTCTCACGTTGTAATTTTCTTAATATAGTGTATTTATCTGGTACAACAGTTCATGCCTTTTTCCTTTCAACATTACTTCCTCCCACACAGACCTATATCCAAAAGCTTTTTATTTTCTCCTCAATATTGTATATGTCAGGTTTTTAATGTTGATATCATGAAGAACTTCTCCACTGATAGATTCAGTAGTTGTATTAATCCTTTCTAAAATTTGCCTGTTGTGGCTGTTGTCTCCTTCTCTTTGTATCATGACTATTTGTCTTTTTTAGCCTGTCTGGCTCGCTTTACGTTTTTTCTACTCAACAACATTTTCCATCCACCTATGCCTGTCCAGAACATGCAGTATTGTTCCTGCAGGTGTCTGTTAACACCTGGAGTGAGTCCCCATGTGTCTTCTGCTACCTTTCAGTGGCTGGAAGCCTGAAGATTAACAGCCCTAACTGTGATTGCCAAAGTGCTCCCAGGACCAGATGCCTCTCCCAGGGATTGTCTAGATCGCTTTACCTAGAGCTTGCTTTCTGTCCCCAGTAGGGACATGACCTTAATTCACTGGGCTGGCTTTCATCCACACTCTCCACCACCAGCATGGCAATCTGGAGCTGCTAAAAGCTTTATTATTGCACACAGATGGTGTGCAAATTCTCAAAAGTAATTTGTGGAAGCACCATGATGGTGAAACTTCAACCTTCCCGCAATAACAAAAGCGCAGAGAACAAAACCCCAGCAAGTGTGTGGCAAAGAAAACCAGAGCAAATAATTAATATATGCTGTCATGATGACTGGAACACAACAAGCACACCTTGAAACACAATTTCAATGCCATTTTTAAGTCATATCCAAGAGGAGAGCTAGACACAGCTCTCCTGAATGGTAGAACACAACAGGAGACATTTCCTTTTCAATCCTTCAGTAGCCACAACTCAACAGTGAACAAAAAACAGTTCTTTCAGCAATTAATTTGCAAAGGAAAGAAAAAAACCAGAGATTACCTGAGCCTGCTCAGGAAAGCAACCACCAGAAGAAATACTGGGGTGCTGCATCCAACAGTCTGTGCACAAGGGGAAAAAAATTCCTGAAACAGGCCAGAAGGTTATGAAGCAGCTGTCAACACAGACCCTCATTAATTTGGGACTGTGCTGCTGTATGGGGTCAGGAGAAGCCTGGCAGAAATCAAATACAGCCACAGGAATAGAGGGCAACATGAAGAGAGAAGGGGCACTGCATTATGAGCACAGGTTTCCTGCATCTCCTGCTCACATTCCAGGGCATAGGTTTTACATGGACTCCTTGTGCTCCTGCACTACCCCACAGCAGTTATTGACACATAAACCCCCTTCAAGGCATGGTAATGCAAATAACTGCAGGCTTGCCAGAGAAAAATTGGCATTAGTGACATGAAAAACACGGCAAAGCTTTACAAAGATGGGAAAGCAATGTAATATAATGGACCCTTGTCTTCATATAATTAGCAATTTTTTTCCCAGGAACATTTACTCCTATACATTGCTGCATACTGACTGTAACTGAGCTGCTATTTTAAGAGCAGTAAGAATTAGTCACATTAGAACTCCAAAATTATCACATTTCATGCCTAAGAAAAGCATGAAAAAAAATTTAAGGCCAAGTGCAGCCCAGCTTTATTATACTCTTGGCATAGACTACGTGCAAAGGGTCTGCAAACATTATATTGCTGGGCCTTGAATTCATGTTCTCCTCAGCCTCCCAAACAATCCTTGCATTTTTTGCCTTTTCTCCTCTTCAGTATCTCCACACAGCCACTGAGAGACAACCCTATTTAAAACCTTGCACTTCTTCCACTGCCTGCAGACTGAAGAAATCCCAATTCCTCTGTGAACCAAGCACACATTTCTGTTCTCAAACACCAACCTCTGTCCCTTCTACAGGAACAGTCCTGCCCTGTTTCCATACTCAAGTTACAAAAACAGCCATGGATGGCACTGGGCTAATATGGCACCTGCAGATTAGGGAAATGTCATTTCCATTTGCTTGAGCTGGCTGTGGCAGCGTGCTGCTGATGTACCACAGACCTCATGAGCCTACAGCAGGGCCTGAAAATGACCACTCAGGACCCATTCTCTCTAATTTCTTAATTAGTTTCTGTGCTGAACGACCACTGCAGGCATAGCCAGTGTTTTTTAGCAGAACACAGTGCAGGGCCAGCCCACTCTCCCTTACACTTGGACTCCAGAGATGCTTCCAACATGAGATGCAGGTTACTTTCTTTGTCTCAGCTAAATGAAAATGAGTGGAAAGGTTTCACAGGTTTAAAAATGAAATGTTACACTATCCCCCTTCCAGCTGACAAAGATAGTAGCAGAACGTGTCACCAACTGTGCCACAAAGACATCATCTTTTGCATTCTGATACCAAAACACTGAAACAGAGAAACAAATGAGCCTGACAACTACTCACCAGGCAATTAAAATAACACAACAGGATAGCTGTGATCACTCCTTGCCAGAGCACTCAACCTCCACATTACTTATATGATTTATTCACCCTAAAATCCATGTTACAGCTCTACAATGCACAAACCAGTATTAAGGAATTCGGATCGAGTTTTTTCTATATTCACCAATTATATGAAAATACTTATTTTCATCTACAGAACACTTTTAGCTGATTTAACATGATTCATTCACATTATGTAGGATCCTTCCTGCATGACTCCAGCAGAAACTGAGTTTAATTTCAGAAGCCCTCCTGCCCTCGAACTAAGGTCTTCAATTGCTCCTTGTGAATCTGTGCCATCAAAATATAGAGATACAAAGGCTGATTCACTTGTTTTGCTTTTTAACTGGTGAATAATTAATTTCTGCAATATTTGTACTAAAGCTGTATCATTAATAATTTCTAATACAGTCCTTCTAGACTTGCATGTTTGATGAAAGCAATAAAATCCAATGTAGCTATACAGATAATGGTCAAATCCAAATGAACACATCAGTTTTCTGGATAAGAAGGTGACATTTCATTTTGTGACCCATTTGTTACTTGAACTTTGAGAACCACTGAGTGATGTCTGTATATACAATTCTTATATCCTTTTCCTACCTTAATGGGGTCAGCATTCAAGATGAGAAGTCACAAAACTGCTGTCCAATGCAAAAACATCCACATTGCTCTGTTTTCTTTCTGCCAAAAAAGGCTGCAATTTCTACTAGTGTTGGATTTTTAGCATAAACACTGAGACAACACAACAAAATTCAGCTTCCATTCAGAAAAGCCAAACAAGCAAAGAAAATTAATCTGTCCATTATGAAAGCAATTAATAGGATATTTATTTTTTACAAACTCAGAACTCGGCTGAGTGAACCAGGACTATAAAAGGAAAGCAGTGTAATGCCACCAGCAGCTCTCTGCCAGGGTTTTTGTTAGAAGATTGAATCACAGTCGCTCCTTGATACATCCAGGTACACCCAGGCACCCTCAGGCAAGAGCACGCTTGAAGGCACTGTATTCCCATTCTTTAAGAAATGGGGAGGGGAAAGCTGAAAAAAGCCACGGTACCTTTGTGATGAGGATCCTGTACTTCTCCACGAGGTGGTCGTTGTTGTGACACCCTGCCAGCAGCTGCCACACCTCGCCCCGCAGCGCCTCGGGGACGCCGCTCCGCACCAGCGCCGACAGCGTCTTGGGCCGCACGCTCAGGTTCAGGTGCCTGCAGAGGGGAGGGCTCAGTTACTGCCCCAACAACCACAGAAACCCGGGTGGGACATCACACACAGCACAACTGCCAGGCACTCCAGATCTCTACGTGAAATTCAAGTAAGGAAAAATAAATACAACTTGGAGAACTACTTCCCAAACTATTTTCTTGACTCCCATTAAATTTATGTACATATAACATTCAACAAGCCAAACCACTCCATTAAATGCTACAGGACAGAGGTCACAGCCTGTAAATTCCAAGTTCAAACCACCCCAAAATGAGCAGTTTGCAGAAGCCTCTCAGCAGGAGGTGACCTTCTCAGGGAGGAGAGACAGAGGAGTCAGTCAGAGCTCTGAGAATCACCTCTCATGGTTCTCTAACTGCATCCCTGCATTAGAGCAGCCTCTGCTGCAGCAGCCAGCCCCAGCTGAACAGCTCCTTCCAGCGACACCACTGACAGCTCATCAATTACAGCACTGCAAGCTGTAAAAACTAAACCTACCTATAATTTATGCACTTAGAGCACGTTAAGCTGAACAGCTCATTTGTGGCTTATACATAAAAATCCCCAAAAGACAAGTCTTAAATCACAGAAATTATTATTTTTCAGCAGTTACTAAAAAAACAAACTTCTGGATAAAATGATCAAGAGAACTGACAGACAAAGCCGGGCAGAAAAATGAACTTGTGTCGCATCAACTGCAACAATGTTCCTAATAAACTGGCATTTATTAATGTTTGTAGCAGTCTAACAGATATGTGGATAACAATTTTACACAGACTGGGACTCCCTATGGCCTTTCTCCAGTCTACAGTGTTCTGACACAATAATCTAGAGACCAACAAGGCAGACATTTAAATCAGTATTTATTGCACAGAACCCAGGACCATCATGTCCTCCTTCACTGTGCTTTCTCTAAAAGAAATCAACTAAAATAAAAATAATATTTATATATTAGTTACATTTTTATCAATATATAGTTACACCTATAGACATATACTTATTATAGGCATTTATTTATTATGCTTTTGAAATATGTAAGTATATTTATATAAAATACTTCCTATATACAAAATACTCAATATTTCTGTAAAGGCCTATAAAACTGCTTTGCCTTAATGTCAGATCAGAGGAAGTACAACAGTACTTCCAATGAATACAGTCATGAAGGCTGTAGACTAAAAGCTACACACTACTGGATTCTTCCCAACTATTTTTGAAATGAGAAAATTGTGTGACTCAGCAGTTATGAAACATCAGCCAAATATTCTTTGGTATCACAAAATACCAAATATTTAATTACTATAAAAATCTAATTACACAATTCTAAAAAACTAGCATGAAACTACCTGAAGTCTGATTTTTATGGTTTTCAATCCTCTTACGTTAAAAGCTGGAGGATCATTGCTTCCAAATACACGTTTTTAGTTAAGAAGGAAAGCCCTTTAACACATATTAAAGCTGTTGCCAGCATTAGTACAGAAGCACTTCATATCCTCTTAGAGCTGCCAAAACATTTCCAGTGGGAGTCAGGTGGCTTAATTATCTCCCAGCCCTTGGAAGAATTACAAAAAAATTCAAGTTGAAAGAAACTTTCTCACAGCAGCAGATGCAGAGAACTCATCTGGGAAAGATGTTTCTCCAAATCTAGGAGAGGGAAAAGGGATCATGTATCATTTTACCACAGACTTCCCCTCTTATAAATATGTCCACTTAGTGTAAAACCAAAGTGGAAGGAAAACTACTTATTCAAATAAGCAATAATTGCAGAAAATACTAAACTGTTATAATCTTAATTTAAAGAGACTCCTAAGTGGTCACATCAATACTTTTTCTCATCTAAGCTGCATGACTGACTCCAATCTCTGCTGTCCTACTCCTCAGATCCAATACCCCTCTCAACCTTTGACTTGCTGTACAGCCCTTGCCCTGCTCTCACTGACTTCAGGAAGCCAAAGGTCACAATTAAAGCCAGAGTCAAAATGAAGCCTGTCTGAGCTCAGTCTCATTCTGCCCATCACCCTCCTTTGTGGGGAAAAAATAAAACCTAACAAAACCCCCGAATTTTACAATAATCAGCATCACTTTGGAACTGCTCAGGCTACCTCAAGATGAATAAAAAAATCCCTCATCCAAGGAGGATTGTGTTGCATTAGCAATTGGACTGTCAAGAAACACTCTTCTTGTACACTGACATTTTCCAGGGAAAAACAGCAGAGCTCATGTACTTCCTTCTTGGCAGGCTCTGGAGCCTTCCTTTAGATAAGGGAGGAAAAACATCTTCTCTATCCAAGTCCAAATCTCCCATTTCTTAAGCTACAGTCACTAAGATATGACAGCTGCAGGAAAAATTGGCTGTGAACCCAGTCAGAATTATAAAGAGGAATGGAAGTGATCTCTGAAAAACAGACAAAGCAAGAGCTGCATTTTCTTTACAGTACTTAGTTTAGATTTTCCTTTAACAAAATCCCAAGGAACTTGAAGATAAGTAGAATTTTGAGACAGAACCAACTGAAGACACAGCATAAGTGAATTTCTATACATTAAGCATGCACTCAAAAATTAAAATATTTATAACAACCTCTAAAGAAATCAGAAAACATCGAGCCAGAGAATAAGGGGTGCTGTGGGGATGGACAGAGAACTAAATCCCAACTAATCTTATATCAAACGGTTTCTGGAAATAAGAACTCCAAGCAGAAGGAGCAAACAGAATGAGAATATTCAGAACTGTAATTTTCAGAATGTGATTTTGCCACTTACCACTTGGACAGCAGCTCTCCCCATGTTTCAAGAATTTTTTCTGCACACTCTTTAGAAACATCTCCAGAACCACTTAAGAGTGGTTCATCATTGTCTGCCAAGAGAACAGAGGGGATACTTCAGCCAAGGCCACATGGAAGGCCAGCAGGAAAAGTGAAAAAGCAGAAACCCAAGTTCTCTCCATTTCATCTCTGTAATGCCAGATGTAAGGCCAGATGTTTCTATACTCAGAAGTGGTCGTGGTTTGTTTTAAAAGAATTTTTTTAAAAGCAGAGGTTCTTGAAAATGCATTAAGTTCCAAGCTGGGCACGTCCTGGTACAGTTTCCTCTCTCTCAGATGTCTGACTCTCCACTAAAACACTGTCTGCTGGCACTTCCAAATAACACCAGCTTCTCCTTTCTGCTCTCAAACCTGTTCACAGCTGCTCAGGGAGGGGCAGAAGCTACATGATAACCCCCAGTTTTTAGGAGCCCTTTTTCACATTGTCCCAAATACAACACACAGGAGGCCTGGGCTGAGAAAAGCAGGGACTCTGAAGTGCCAGACCAGGGAGAGGCTGACCAGGAATGCCAGGACACTAGGTATGGAACCTTGCAGTATTCCAGCAAGAAAGAACCCCTCAATCAGGCAGATTCTGACTGGAAAGGATCCTACATCTTTTATAACCACATTATTCACCAACTGCCCTTTCTCAAAGTCCACAAAGCACAGGAGCTTCTTACCTTCCTCTTCATCATCCTCTGGAGGAGATGGGATCATGGAGCCCTGCGAGCCCGACTGGGGCAGGCGGAGAGAGGGGCTGGCTGTGGTTTTCCTTCTCTCCCTCTCTGACTCACTTTCCAGGCACACAACCTCATACAGCGTGTCCGAGTTGTTCTTCCTGTCCTTTTGCTTTATCTAGGAAACAAGGTTCATTTCACTGAGGAAGCTACACAAATGCCAGATCCCTTCCTAAGGCTCTGCCTTCTCTTCCCAGAACAGGAGAGCTGAGGAACAACTTCCACCCCATTCTACAGTGAGGAATGTTCATACCTGGAACACAGTTAATGCAAGGTGCAGGCTGTCAGTGTTTCTGATGCCCTGAAACATGCTGTGCCAATGGCACAAAGTGTCTGCCACAGGCAGGCGTGTCACTTGGATCTGCCATCCACAGGGAGCTCATCTTTCCAACCATCAATGAACTGGACACAAATGCACTGATTTTTAAAGCTATAAATGCATCTGTGGTCTAAGCGATTAAGGTTCCTCAATATGCAGCAACTTTGCCTTTATTTAAACAATAGTGGAAAACTGAAAGCAAAAACTTCAAAATTACGTAAAATT
The DNA here is from genome assembly GCA_013400635.1 of Hypocryptadius cinnamomeus. NCBI lineage: Eukaryota > Metazoa > Chordata > Aves > Passeriformes > Zosteropidae > Hypocryptadius > Hypocryptadius cinnamomeus. The sequence goes on from VYZP01022729.1 coordinate 109,587, forward strand.
CTTCTTCAAAAAGAATTTATAAAATGAGCTAAAATAGAAAAGGTTTCTGGGGATACTGATGGTGGCAAAAGTAATTTAAAATTTTTCTTCATATTTCTTTGAACAACATGAGATGAACTTTAAGATCCCTTCCAAACCAAGCCAGTCTGGATTCCATGATTTTCCCATGGCAATGGTTTTTAGCAAAGCTTCCAAATCTGTGTATACATTGCTGCAGGAACACAAATTGCTGAGTCCCAAAGTCTACTCCGTGACCCTGTTTCTCCATAATTTTTAATGCTTTGGTACCTTCCTTTCCTTTAAAGAAGGATTTTTCTTTCTGAAGCAGTTCTAAAATTTTAATACATTTTAAGGACTTAGAATTTTTTTTTTCCTAAATGAATAANTGCTGTGTGTGCAGCAATGTCAAAACCGGAGCTCCAGTCCCCAGGGCTGCTCCAGATGCTGCTGCTGTGCATTGTCTGCAGCACAATTCCCCTTTAAATCCGGCTCCTCGCCGCTGCCGCTGCACCGGGACCCAGCGGCAGGCATGTCAGCAACTTCCCCGGCGCACCGNAGAGCAGAAAAGAGAAGGTGAAGAATAGAGGGAAATAAGATTTATAATTATACTCCACACTAAGCTCCCAGTGCTCAATTTTATTCTTTGGAGCATTAAAAATGAAGAGAAATACATCAAAACTAAAAATGACTAAATCACTAAATGCAATCAGAGCAAATAAAATCCCTCTGCTTTCACCATTTCCGAATAAAGAAACACTGCCAAAGTAAGATAAGCCAATTCTACACAGCTGTACTTTTAATAGGCTAATCATGACTCCACAGAAACAGGTTTCCCTTCCAGGCTTATCAGGCAGAACATTCTATATTTGTTGCTTCCACTACGAGTTTTGATAATCTTCCATTAGTAAACACTGGAAGTTGGATAACCTGACAGTGTCTGTGGAAAAAGAGAATTGGCCAAGATAAGTCACAATGTCTGTGAATTTGGTAAGACAAAAGATCCAGAATTAGCTCAGTAAGATAAGCTTCCTTTAAACTGCCAAACAGAAAAGGCACTTTTTGGAGGCTGTAGAATATTTATAGCCCAACAGCCTCTACATGCTCCACCTCAAAAATATTCTAAATAAAAAGGCTGAGCTCATCCATGAAGAATTATTCCACCTGAGACTTTGAAGGAAAGAGGTTTTTCTTTACATAGAAAAAGAATCTTTGATGAACTTCATCTTTGTTACTACCCAGATGCCATTCTTTGTTAGGACTTAAAGGCAAGTGTAAAAAGGATGAAGAAAAGCCTCTTGCTTAACTCAAAACCTCTTTAAATAAGAACACTTATCAAGAAATTAGGACTCCAACACTGCTTTCTTTTTGGGCTGCACCCAAAATTGCTAAGCCTTGAGAGAGCACGTACATCCACATTGTTATTTGCTTTTACACATTTCCAGTTCTTTAAACAGGACTTTCATTTCAGAACAATAATTTCTAGAGCAGAAGAATAGCAGCTATTTCAAGTACATGATCTCTTCAGTGACTTGGACCTTCAACTTACCAGCCTTATTTTGAGACTTAGTTATTGCCTTGTACTGTTATTAGGAATATCCTGGACAGAAATAATGCTTCCATTTTTAGGAGATGGGTAAAAAAGTAAGTTGGAAAAAACAGTAAAATCTTTTAACAAGTTCTAAGGATTTTTTTGTGGTTGCTTGGATTTTTTCCCCCAGGGCAAACTTGGGGTATGTGTGAAACCTCTGTTTCCAACAATGCAGAAGAGGAAAACAGACTTTTGACAAAAAATAATTTCCTTTGGAATTTCATGTGGATGTTTGCTCATCTAAAAACTTCAAAAGAAATGTTCAACTTGCATGATAAAATAAGTTTAGTGATCAATCAGATACCATGTCACCAGGATTACAGTAAGGACTTCCTATTTTTCTCTTAATCCTTAATTTTACACAATTATCCCTCTATACCCTTATGGCAACAAGTCTCAGCATAGCCCCAGTTTGCAGATAAATCCTCCCTTCCTTTTCTTGCTGTGGTTTGGCTGGAAAATCCATAAGCCTCTCTGTAACTTTGCAGACTCATCAAAGCTATCAAAAAAGCTATTTCAGGCTCTTTATGGGAACTGCAGATAGCCAGCAACAATCAGCACAATAAGGGTAGCTTTTCTCAAAGTGAAGTGCATTTATTTTACACCTTGGAATCAGGAGGAAAATGTTGCATTATAAACATCATATTAGTAAAGGTTTTAGCAATCATAGGGAGAAACAGCCTATTAATTGGCAAATTTATTTCTTTATTTTTTAACACATTACCTGTTTCAATTTTAAGAAAAAATTTTCAGTTGAGCTCCGTTTGCTGAAGGGCCAGAACAGCCTCTCATTAGGTGAGCAAACTCTGACTTTAGTCTCCAGAATGAATCGAACGGGCTCCTGCACCTCAGTTATGACCAAATCCACAGCAGTGGTCATGAACAACACTTTATCTAGAGAGAGAAAATGAAGCCACAATATGAAAAGAAACATTTCAAATAAAATAGTCTATAACCCCTTTCCCAGAAGAACAAAGGAAACTTTCCTTTTCAGAATCGATTTTCCCCCTAATTTAACATCTCAAAACCCTAGAAGTTTCAAAATAGGGAAATTGGATCACTATGTACTATCCACCAGAGAATAAGGAAACTGCAGCCTTCAAGCCAAGAAAATGATCTTGTTAAAGAGAATAAAAATTCTGCTTTTTCAAATCCCACTGAAATTGTATCCAAAACCTTCATTAAACATTATAGATGATCTGTGCACTTAACTGCACAGTGCAGATCTCTTGCCATCCAGCCTAATTACACTTCAATTCTTTTTTGGTTTTAGAAGTTACTTAAGTGTTTAATACCATGATATTAAAGGCATTTAAGACCATCTCAGCTGTGAGATTCCAAAAATTGACTACACACTCTGATGCTCCAACAGGAGGCAACAGGGCTCAGTGACCTATGAGATCTCTCTGGCAGGGAATGAATAATTGTGTCCTTCAGGCAGGATGGCATCCACTCCAGCACCAGATTGTGCCCAGCAGCTGACTTTCATGACTTTGCCCAGTCAATTCCCATTAACTTCCCAACCTCTGGCACAGAACAGTGACAAGAGATTGAAAAGATGATAATTCAGCTGACATCTTAAAAGAAGTAATGACACTCTCTTTCAGGACTCGAGAGAGCAATGCAACATCAGCTATTTTTGGATGACAGTTGGAGTGGTTTGCTTTCATTTTCACAGGTATGGGAATCCTTCTGTTTGATTAAAAACTTGGGTTTGGAAAAAATTGAACTGACCACAAGACACTGAGCAAAGCAAGTGACTGCAAAAGTAATTTAGTGCAATTCTCAATGGGATTCTTGAAAAGCTCCAGTGGTGCACAGAGCACCTGCATCCTGCCCCTCACCTGCAGAGCCTCCTACTAGGACACAGTTCCTACAACATATTACTGAACACAGTTTGCTTTTATTTGTCTTTTTTTTTTTTTAATTTCATGTGGCATTTAGCACCCTACTTTCTGAGAATATATCCCATCCTGTGAAAGCCTTTTGTGGGATTCTTCTGAAAAGAGAACTGATCCAATGCCCGCTATGGAAGTAATTTCCATGCCTAGGGGTAACACCTGGCAACATTCATACCTTTTGGTGTTTCTTCATTTACAAACTGGAAGTGTGGAGACTTTTGATTCCAGCTTCCAGTGATCACATATGATTTCCCATCAGAACTTTTACCCATGGACTCCTGGAAACAAGGTAAGTTTATGTTGTTTTTTCTTAAATTAAAGAAATTTCTACACTATGTAGCACTAGCCCTGTGAAAGAGCTACTGCACTGGCAAGGAAAGGACAAGTCCATGTGACAGAGTCTGCAGCAGAGATCATCTCTGAAGGAAATAACAGATACCCTGCAATCCTTGGTTTCCATGCTGATAACACAGAAAGGCCAATTAATACTAATTATTCTATTAGTACATGGCATGACCAGTAGTTTTGGAGGTTGCCATTTAACAGCAACTTTCATTTTACAGAGGTGTGGATGAGAACACAACACATGTTATTCAGTCACTAAGAACCAAACCAATATTTTATCTAATGTTCAGCTTGTCTGTCTTCCCAACAACCTTATTTTCTGGGCAATCCAAAGCCCGGTAGAAAACAAAATTATTCATGTAGTATTAAACCTTTTTGAGCAGTCACTATGTACTGCATAAATACTAGCAAATTTGTTGTCACTTCACACTTGTGAAGTCAAATGATCCCTATCATTATTTTATAGAGAACAGTGAGTCATAAGAACAAAGCACCCACTACTTCTCAGCGTTACATTCGAAGCCTCTCAGGCCTCGATTCTCACACTGATAACTATGCTGTAAAACTTTCCATGTTCAAAGCACAGCACTTCAATATTCAGCATGTCTAAAAATAAGGTTCCATGTTTCTTATTTCTGGCCCCTGAATAAGAACAGTCATGACTGTAAAATTGGGCAAGTCCCTTGACCAAGCACCAGGTCACATCCTAACTGAGCAGCAGAGACAAGGATAGAATTCAACTGCCCAGAGCCTCACCCTCAACAGTGGAATCTACACCATCAATTCCCATCAACAACTGCAGAAGTGTTCTCTGTCCATCCTCACATCATGCACAATCATAACCCAAATTTTTACTGAGTTTTGTTAAGGAAGATCCTTACCAAATCCAAAAGGTGCATGTCGCCACTCCGAACGTCTTTGCCACGGCTAAGGAGAAGGCCAAAACATCTGCAAAGCCAGGCAAAAAAATGTAACTGCAAAACTTAGACATGCTCATAAATAAACCATTAACATTTCTTATCTAAGTATTTGCTGTCATACATCACAAACAGCCCATGAATCCACTGACAAACATCAACAAACCTTGACATTTGAAAGCAGCATCAAGCATGTCCAGCAAAAAAATGTCAAGCCAACATCAAAAACGTCGAGCAAGATTTCAGAACCATATTTACAGTATGGTTTTACCCTGTTTACAGCAGCCTGGAGATTGTTCCATTACCTTCGTTTTAAAGAACAGTGTAATAAAGTCACTGCTAACAAGGGCTCCTTATACCACAACAACACTTGGCCTGCAGTCTTCTGCCCTTCCTTTGGTGGCTTTTTTTTTTTTTTTTAGACATATTTGCATAGAATTTACCCTTCAGTAGAGACAAGGATCAGATGAAACACAAGGACCTCTTTTATGATTTCATTTTGGCCTTTTCACAAGGACTTTTGGCCCACACAGGTAAATCCCACTTCATCCTCTGGTTTACCACACTCAAGACAAGTGTGGCACGAAATCACATAAATGGAGCATCCACAGAATAATTACTAACCTGCTCCCTCAGAGGCAAAATACTAACATTAACAGATAAAGAATCTTTTAGAAGTTGATGGCATTACCTTTCAATAGCAAGTTCTTTATTGGTTGTCTGTTGCACATAAATCACAATCTTCTTATCAATCCCTTGGCGGAGTTTGAAGCATTGCCTGTCCTTGTCTTTGGGAACTGCACTGTTATTCATCAGGAAAGAAAAAAAATTCTCAATTTAACTGTATTCCTTGCATATACCAAACCCAGCACCACACACTGGTGCAGATCCTTACACCAAAGCACTCAAGCATACTTGCATGCTGTGATCAGTAACACAAAAAAATGGCAATAGATTCAGATGAAAATCAAGGACACAGTTTACAAAATAAAAACTGGGAACTTATACTGTGAGGGTCAGTACTGTGAGATTTCCAGCTAATTTCAACAGTTTCTAAATATTGATTCCCCACGTAACATACAGTACTACCTATAAGAAACTGCACATTGCTTGCTCTCACAAGGGATGTGGCTGCTGGGGTACACGACACCAAAGAGCCAAGGAGTGACCAACCCTCAGACTATTTCCCTTCTTTTTTCTTTGGAGAAGCCTTTCTAAATGTTGCAAAAAGAGGGGGAAAACATAAAAGTACACTTCAGTGCCAATCACACACTGAAGTCGCAGCATCAATATTCCCAGCAGCACAGTGACAATGATGCATTTTCAGCTTCAGCAGCAAATTTGCTGAGCACAATTTAAAAGGCATTGCAGAAGACTTATCAACAAAAGAAAAAAACAAAATAGAAAAAGTACATTGCAGATAGCACCAATGTTCAGTTCAACAACTAGACTGCCTAGTCCAGAGGTTATCACTGTATTATTTCCCAAAAATATTTATGTCTGGGATTCATTTAAAATAGAATAGGAAACACTCAAAATGGGAATTTAGGGACCACCTCGGCCTCACACTCTCTATTCACTCACTTTCCAACAGAACCATATGCTGCACGAGAGAAGAATCTCTACCTGAAATAACCTTTCCCATCATCTTCTTTGATTTCCAGAGACACGGAGAAGGTGAAGATGTCACTGTCTGGAGTCTGGGGGGTGGCAGTGGCTGAGAGCGGGGTCTGTTTGGCAGAGCGCCGGAAGGCAGTGGCAAAGCTGTACAGGATTCGGCTCACCTGCAGCCAGAGTGCACAAACATCAGCTGAAACCTACCTGGATTTTCAGTAATTCACAACAAATTGTACAAAAATAATTCAATTTTAGCATCTAATTAACTGTTTTTCTGCGCTTAGGATCAATTGTTAACTGTGCATTCTTATCCCATAACTAAAGTTTGTTGATGGATGAATTACATTACTTCTGAAGTGCCTGAAAAACTTCATTTAAATTTCAGTAATAACATTTACATGTACATAATTATCATTTGACAAAAAGCTTGCACTTACAGCCTCTTGGATTTCACATCGGAAGACATGAATCCTGAAGAGTTCTGCATTGTAGTGGCTTTCAGTGAAAGCAAAGCAATCACTTTCAGGGGTCCCATCGTGCCCTCGTACACAGAAAAGGATTTTATAGATTGGATAATTTGCTATTTCTGTGTTTGTCTGAGGATCTAAAAGTCTGTTAAAATAGAGAGAGGGGAAAATAAAGCGATCTTGCACCTTTAGAAGAATTATTTCAGGCAGACATAACTTGCAAGCTTTAACAATTTCATACCTCCTAGAGAAAGTACACCACAAAAACTAGCTCCTGTCATTTACTGCAAAGCATGACCACAATAATGATGTTTAAATTGAACAGCACAAAAAAATACAATGCCGCAAATGTTTCCACCAATAATTTCCCCATGGTTTTCAGTGATTAGTCTTCCAAAAATTACACTAATATTTGGCAGTGGACAGACCCATCTCTGTTAGGCCTCGTGTATCAGACATTTTCCAAACTACTTTCCAGGCTATTTCCAAAGTGCTCATCAATAACCAATCCCACTATGGCTTTGGGGATAGCTTGGATCATCACAGTACTTTTTGATGGAGTGTTTGGTAAATAAATTCAAAGGATCCCTTTTCACACACGTCTATAAAACCCACTTCTACCACTAAAGAAAATCCAAGACGTTCAAGTCTCCTGCCAGGTAAACCATCAGCTTGTTTGCTTTCCAAAGGAGCTAAGATGAAGGCACAGTCCCAGAGCAGCGAGCCCCGTACCTCACGGTCCCCTCAGAGACGTTGGGCACCGACAGGGTGACGTCCAGGGAGATCTGGCACTGGCCGCGCAGGATGGACATCATGCGCAGCGCCTCCACCTCGCTGCGCGGGGCGTTCACCGAGGCGCAGCCCAGGTAGGTCAGCTTGCTGAACACCACGCTGTCCTCGTCTGTCACGGGCGTGAAGGGGCTCAAATCCTCACAGTCTAGGGCAGCACACGAGGGGGAACGTCAGAAACAAGGCAAGGGAAGTGTCAGACACTGACTGCCCACTGAATAGAAGACAAAAGAGGCTAAGAACAGAAAAGCCAGGCCAGATCAAAGCACTGTAGGAGAGCCCTGTACTTATATTTTATACAGCCAGGCAAGTAAGGTTAATACTTGTGCACACATCTCAAGGCTGGTATAGCAGTGTTTTCAGAATACAGGACAGTTCAGCAGATATTAACTCTTGCATCACATACATAACCTGGAATTTACTGCACTAAGTGATTATAATGTGAGACATGGGGAAAGGCTAGTGCCACACCTGTACCTAAATTCTCCTCACTTTCCCCACAAAAACCAAGTTCATACAATACTACCAGGCATTCCGCCCCTTTTTTTTTTCTAACCTCCTTGGGATGGTTTCACTGGCAAGCTCATTTCTGGTTTCTGGAGTCCTGCCACCGATACTGGGTTAATGGTAGAGGATGCTGACGTTTCAAGGACAACAGGCTCTTCCCCATCTCCATCAGTTCTGACTTCTCCAGGGTCCCGGTCACTGGACTGATCCTCCATGGGTGGATCCATCAACACGTCTTCCAGCTCCCTCTGCAGCTGCTGTTCACTTCCATTCCCCACAATCTGAGAGCCACAGAGTTGGGACACAAAAAAGAAGAAAAGACTGTTCTAACAACAAAAAATACCCCTCAGGCACAGGGTCATTCATATTGCTTTTTATTTACCAGACAAAGCAGCAGTCAACAAATTTAACCCAGTTACAACCATAAACACAAACTGCAGGGTGCAAGTGCTCACCAGCATGGATTATATCCTCCCTGCTCTAACAAATCTACAAGCTCAAAGCAGGAATTTTCTAGCACTAGAAAAAGCGAGGAGATTACTTTCAAACTAGTCTTTAATCACCAACTACAAAGACTACCTTTGACAGAGAAACTTACAGATGCCCACAGTATGGGCTATAACAATTCTCAGATTAGTACCAGAAAGGGACAAATATAATTAAATATGTTACGTGGCTTATGGGCAAGACAGCAAGGTTTCACAGGAAGAGAAGCATCTGGAACAAGATTATGCCATCATGCTGAGGAGAAGTAACAGCACTGCTTTGTTTCCTAACGCTCAGCTGCAGTCTGACTTTGAGCTCATTGAAGTCAACATGAAAGCATGAAGCCACCTCAACAGTGTGAAATAAGGTCCTGAAGTGGAAAGGGAATGAAGGCATTCATTTCAGGAAGCTCTCAGATACTGCTTCTAAGGAAACTCTTTGTCCATTCCTCTGCAACTAATAGGGAAGTGATCAAGTTTACAGAGTATTTCCCACATGCCATCAGCAAAAGATACTTGCTTCTAACACTTCTGCTGCTGCTGCTGGTTATTCCTGCTGACACCAAAACTCAACCCTAGGAGCACTTCCATATTCTTATCTCTCTGTAAACTCATTGATTTAACATGCTACACACCAGCTATTAAAATATTATTCAACTAGCCCAAAAAGTAATAATCTAGTGACTGTTTTGCTACAGAATCTAAACAATAACAACAAGAGACATTTATGCTCTTGAAATTGATGCAAACAGAATGCCACTTTTTGTACAGATTAAAATACACTCCTGTGCTGTGATCACCTGCCAGGAGCAGGACAGGGTAAGTGCCTCATTCAGCTGTACACCCACAGAGGGAGGCATCAGTAACCTGCAACTAGCTACAGAAATGCACAGATTTCCATTTTCCTCCCAACAATTTTAGTATTAATTTGTGTGATTCATTGTGGAAAAATCTTGCACAAGCATGGGGTCAAAGGCAGAAGGCTTTCAAGCATCAAGTTCATTATTCAGGTCTTTGCAGGGAGTCATCAAAAAGATGATGATGATGGAAGATGCACCATGTTCCTTTACTATATGGAGTTTATATGTTTTGCAACAAAATAGAATTAATTAATTATAGTGTCCTCTCAGCCCCTTCAAAGGCTATATATTAAAAAACCTAGAGTAACCTCTAGTTTACAGAACCTGTTCTCTATGAAACCTGAAGGTAAAATTCATTCTGGTAAAAAGCTGCATCTGATACACCTTTCCTCACAGTCAACAGACTTTGGTTTGGGAAAGGAAGGTGAAAAATTCATATCCAGTGAGAACTACATGTTGTAATGGTATTAATATAACATGCACATGAAAAATGTTCTATTCTACCAAGATTAAAAGCCAAAAAATCTGAACTGTGATCTACTTTATTTGGTAAAACAATCAGTATGAATAAGATATCTAGATGTTACATCTATAAAACATGATGTTGAAAATAAAATTTCCCAAAAATAGTAGCGACAGGTAAAATACAGATTCAAGTTGTTTACAGAAAATAGGCATGTAAAAATAAAAAACCCATCTCACAGATATTCTAAAACATCATCATCAAAACCCCATTTAAAAAAGCAACTTAAACTAATTTCTCCAAGAAAGCTTTCCTTCTCATCCCAGACTACCCTCAAAAAGAATTTTAAAAGGCACAGTAACCACTCTTCTGGACTAGAGGAGCCCTGCTGCTCTCACAGCCCCAAAATTAAGTGCACCAAACCAGCTGCCTGCACACCGAGGCCTAAAGCACAAACCAAGGTTAACTTCATGTCAACCAAAGCTTCTTACAGAACCGTGTGGATTCCCCACATCACGGGAACAGGGCACACGAAGGTGGAAAGTGCCTGAAACCCGACTGCAGCCCCAAACCAGAGCCAGCCTGGCAGAACCAAGGGCAGAAGGGAACAATAACAGGTGCACCTGATCAATGCTTGAGGCTGAGCAAAGAAACCATTACCCTAATCATGGCTTTTCTCCATTTCTCACAAAACTCAAAATTTATTTCACTTAACCTTTAACTAGGAGGTAACAAACCTCCTTTAGAACACCAGGGGATTTATCAGAACTGTGATTTATTCCCTTCTCCTGAGGCATGTGCTGCCACCTGTGCTGGGAGAGGTCTCTCTGTGCCAGGGAGTTCAGAACTCCTGCTCCACACTGTGCTCCAGCTTTCCTAAATCCAGCCTGGTCCCACTGCCAGCGGGCACGAGCAGACACAGGAACAATACTGGAAAGCAGAAACAGCAGGCAAACTGTATTGCTGGAAAACATTCACTGACAGCCCCTTTTTAAACTGAACCAAGTATTTCAGCACTGACAAAAAGCAAATATACATTTATGAATTACGACCAACTGAAGAAAAACATGGTTCCTAATTATACTCAAAAGCAATATTTCTCTGTCTGGACTTGAGGAAGAAAAGAAGTGCCAAACAAAAACTTACATTAACTCTGTCCATAGCACTACTACCTAGAACTGTAGCATTATCAGCAAATTTGAAACGAGAGCCTTAGGCCCAATGTACGAATTTCAGAGCCTGTCACATTCAGCAAACACAAACCTGAACTTCCAGCACCATCCTCAGACTGTGCTCATTAGTAAATGAAACATCCTCAAACTGCTTTTCTAAAGAAAACAGAACACCAGGAAGACACACTTGCTCAAGCAAAAACCTGAACTCAGTTTTTGCTTTTCTTAGAAGGCACATGAAAGAAAATGGGGTTTGACACATAAAAATTAACTTAGCTATAAGTACCAAAACAATTGCTTCTGCCTGAAAATAAAAATCACATTTGTTCCTATGAAATACATAACCTCAGTTCTCATGCTGTACTGTTAACATTAATCTTTCATGCACTACCGAAACACTTTCAGATATCCCAGTGACACCACTTTTAACACATCTCTGACAACCTCCACTGCTCCATTTCACTGGCAACTGAATGGCTATTTGCAAGCTGAGGAAAAAAAAAAATACCAAGAACAAGGCCATAGGCTATGGCAGAATGTCTCTTTTCTTGTAGAACAATACCAAAATACCCAAATTTTTGTCCCTAAGAACAGCTAAAAAGTCTTCCTATTTCCTCTGCTAAAAGTTTTCTCCTCCTTAAGCAGAAGGAAGGAGGTTAACAGGAAGGTTCCTCTATGGGAGAATTTAGATTGCACACTCAGTGCTTGTTTAAGACAGAAAATTGCCATTAATCACTGAGATTGCAGCCAATAACCAACAGCTCATGCTCTCCACACTGGAATACTGAAAAGCTCAAGGTGAACCACTTTGTTCAAGGCTTGTGCTCAGTCCCGGCTCCAAATTCCTAAAGAAGCTTAAGACCTGCAAAGCTCTGTGGCATTCAGTGCCAAACCAGAGAACAGCATAACTTTATTTTACAACTGATGATCAGGAGGCAGCAGAGCTCATGTTCTCCCTTCCTCATCAAGAGAAACAGCACACCTGTAGCCAGCATTTCATAAACCGCCTTGGAGGCAAACGGTGATACAAATAGCTCCCATGTGGAGCAAGAAGTGCTGCAGACTATGACATTTCATGCTTCCAAATTTTCATTGGGGATAACAGGATGGAACAGAGAAGCTGGTTGACATGAGCATGTCTGTCTCCTGGGCTCTCAAATGATGCTTCAGGAGCTGATTACAGACACTGCCACAGAAGCATTCTCAAGGTAAGTACCACTATGAGACTACTCTGAATTCCTAAGTGTTGATGCTGATACTGATCTGGATGCTGCTGGTATTTGCAGCATTAAGAAAGACAAGCATGAGGCTACAGCTTTTCAGCAGGTTTCACAGATCACCAGGCTCCACGCTTAAGAAATATTCATGTTTTTTAGACTATTCTATGATGCAAAGTGACATCTTCTACAACAGCCATAAAACATAAGTGAACTTTTTTGCCAGATTATGCAAAAGATCAGTCTTGAGACTCTTAACTGACAGAATTTATTTGAAGTCTTGTGTAAAAGAAAAGAGCCACTATAACAGCATGTCTTGCCCCGGACACAAAGGAACACAAGAAAAACAAACAAAGCAGTTGGGAGGTAAAAGCAAGAAGAGCAAAAGCATCAAGAAATGTTCAATAAAGTCTCTGTTACAACTACTGCAAAGGAAAAGAGGAGCACCCAGTCCAAGAGGCAGAACACAAGATTTCTTATCATCTTTAAAGACATAGATGCAGCTGTAGACAGACATCAGTTTCTTCCAATGGTGGAATATCTCTTTCCATCTCCCACAAAGAACACACTAACTCGACTCACTCCAGGGAAGATCCAGTTTTCAACACATTAAAGTGATGGAATTTGGAGTGATTACCTTACTTGTGCCACTTGACTTAAAAACTGCTGAAATACAAATTGGGATGAATGTTGCTCTAAGTAGCAAAAAAAAAAAAGCAGAGGGTGACAAGGGTCTCTTTTCAGAACAGCACTTTTACAAGGGAGAAGATGTTAGTGCCCTTCCAGCTCTCACAAGCCTTTCAGAGAGCTCATGCTCTCTGATTCATGCCAAGTTGTTAGTTGCAACTACTCTTCTACCTTTCTTAAAGAGAACATTTCACATTGGGGAAAACTTCAGTGTATCTTTGAATTAACAGAAATGGTCAAATCCATGTATGCTAATATTGCTTTCCACCTGAAAGCTGTGATAAAATCACAGTTCCACATTCTTGACAATCAGTCTGTTTCATCCTAAGAACTTCAGGAAAGATTCTGCAAAGTGGGAAAAAACCCACAGCTAGTGATGGAGAGAGCTCTTACTCAAAACCTAATTACCACCTCTGACATCAGCAGTGAAGAAATTACTGACAAAACTGGTTCTTGAATAAGTTCTCCCTTCTGTCAAGTTTTCCACAACAAAGAAGTCTCTCTTTAAGCTCTCTATGGTTAGTTTGATTTAGAAGAACAAACTCAGGTTATTGGTTCTTACCTTCAGTCCTGTTTTTTCATCATCACTACCATTATTTGTAGATGGTGTTTCATCCCCTTGCCTGGAAACCAAGACAAAATCTTCACTGTTAAGAGTGGATACCGAGTCTGAAGAGACACTGATTTTTCCAACAGAAGCCTTGTCATCCATGACTTAAAAAGGAAGTTCGATTCATGAATGAGATTAAATATGTTATAAACTCCTGAAAAACAAAAACCATAAAAATACTTATATAAAACTTCATGCTAAAATGCTCAAAAAGTTTCTTTTCAGAAACCTGCTGACTAATTATAAAAACTAACACATCTGACAGCACAACCAAGCTCCAACTCCTCTCTCAGTGCACACTCAAAGTCCTGCCTTCACCTTGCTAAGCAGCACATGCTATTACAGCATTGGTTTCCACGGCTCACAAAAGGGAACTTAATAAAACTCTTTGCAGTATTTCATGGTTATGTCAGTCACCACTTTCTACACATCACACAAAACAGGGCCCTGGAACATACACTCTACTTGCTGACAATTAAGGCCAACACAATAAAATCCATTTACTTCCTTCAATTAATCCCTGCCTTCACCTATGTCCATGAAAAAATTACTTTTATCTACCGGAGCTCACTGTATGCTGCAGTCACATTCTTTTCCCCCAAACAAGAGTTTGACCTAACTTTTGATATTTTGCTCTGAAACCTTGGGACATAGAGCTTTTTATGAATCTATGTTGAATCTTCTGTACTATAAGGAGCAATAAAAGCAAAGACTTCCAAGAAGCAGGAAGAACAGCGTAGGCTGGCTCAGTACTGAGAAGCAGAGCCAACAGAGGATTTTAAAAAGCTGGAACTGGCACTGAGAGGCATTTGAAGAAAGGAACAAAAGGTGAAGTTCAGCTGCACACCTTGAACTCTACAGCACAGATTCCCAGAATCCATGGCTCAAAACAGACTGCCGTGATAAAAATGGGTGATTAAATTTCCCAGAAACCCAAATATACCCTTATCTCAAAGGCTTGGGTCTTTACAAACTCCCAAGCATAAACAAACTCAAATGCTTTTTCAGCCTCCAGTTTTGCCTTCCAACCTGGAAGCACCATCCCAACCTGGCTTCCAACAATGCAGCCTGGCACAGCTCACAGCATTCCTGCCTGAAGGAACAAAGCACCAGCAAAGCAAAGCCTGCTTTTATTCCTATCAATGCCCTCCCCACAACCACCAATACAACACGAAGTCTGCCAGGAGGACAACTTCTAACCAATTACCAATCTAATCACTTAGTGATCCTGGAACACGTTTCAGAGAACAACTGAAGCAGAGTGTAAGAGGAAGAATGGATGTGGTTTGTTCATGAATGACAATACACCTGTGATAACTTGATTTATTTCAAAATCATGTGTGGTACTTAGATATCCTTTTCAAAACCATTTTAAGATCCACTGACTTTCAGTGGGAATTACTGGCTGGGAAATGTAGGCATTTTGAGGAGTTCTACACACTGTATGTCTATCTGGTATTACTCACATGTATCTCAAAGGTAGGGCAGAGTTCTTATCGTTGAAGATGCTTTTAAGAATTCATATTAAACCATTTCTATGGAAGTTCCGTATTGCACCATCTACATAAGACACATATCTCTGAAAAGACCTAAATCAAAGATCTTGAAACACAGACTAAAAATAAGCATCAAACACTAAATACCCCTTTGGCTTTACTGTTTTCATTCAAACAGAGCAAACTCATCTTCCACACTGACAGCAGGAGTAGAAGAGCAGGCTTTGATCACAAGCAGCTGTAAAGATCACCCAGGCAAGGATCACTTTAGCACTTTATTTTGGTATAGTCTGTCTGTCTTGAAGTGCTAATTTCTTCTATTTCCCAAGTGTTTCAATGTGACACCTCTCCCCAACAAGCTTCCTGTGCTTTACCACTCGGTGTCTGGCGTAGGGAGGTGTAAACAAACCCCACGCAGATCCTGGGGCACAGCAGGCCCAGCCTAACCCCACAGCAGTGTCACAACACAGAATTGCAACACCAGGACATCCCAACCAGCCCAACTCTGCCAGTCTAACAGTGAAGTCTCATGAAGTTACACAAGATAGGAGAGCACAGGAAAGGGGACAGTGGAGCAGGCAACTGAGAGAAGCTTTTGATGTAGCAGCAAGCAAAGCACAGATACCCAGCTGTGCTGGAATCAGCCACAGGGGTTCATTGGATTAATGCTTAAACACTTGAGGTGCAAAAGTAGTCTTCAAATATTAAAATATTGCCTGAAGTTAACCCAAATTTCTATATCCTCACACTTTGCTTTGCATGGATTTAATTTCCTCTGTTCCTGGCTATCACTTTGTTCCACATAGGTTACCACATGGATCATTTTACCTGAATCAGAAAGCTCACAGTGGCAGAATCCCCACCAGAAAGCCTCCAAGCCCATTAAAATAAGGGCCAGCCTAGAAGGACACACACCAAAGACCAGCAGAGCAATTACACGTGGCTCAGGAATCAAGAACAAACAGCAGCAGTGACAGTGCTCTTCAGCAATACCTGCAATTGGTCTCAGACCCAAAGCTTTCTGCTCTCACAGCTTAGGACCAAAGACCTCAGCCAAGCACAGAGCTGAAGTTTTGATGTTCCTCAGAAAGCCAGTGTCTCATCCCTATCATGGAAAGAGGCTTTGGTTTGTTTAAACATAAATAAAATAGGAGCTTTTGAATTCAGCACAGTTTAGCTCCTGACACAAAACTACACCACAATAAGGTAGTGTTTGCCTGAAGGTGTCTTTACACCTCCACGGGAGACAGTGTGTCTGGGTAAAACATGTACAGAGAGGCAAACTTCTACCAACCTCTTTCCTTGCTCATCTGTGTAATTAAACAGGTGTTCTGGCCTCTCCTCACACAACAAACTATTGGAGAAAGTTGCAAAATGAGAAAGTCAACACGGCTGGCTCTTGGGCCACTGCTTTCAAATTTATTTAAAATTCTGGTTCTCTGTGAAATTCCCCTTCATTGCTGTTACACCTTACTCTCTACTCAAGATAATGTGCAGAGGAACAGCAGATACCCCATTCACCATGATTAAAATCTTAAACAACTGGAAAGCAAACCTACCAAAAGTTCAGATTAGTTACACACACTTATAAAACATTTATCTTTTACTTTCCCTCCTTTTCCCAAATATTTGACACCTGACCTGCAACTCATGATTCAAAATTTTCCTTCAAAGTTCTTCCAAAATGAATTTAAAAGAGCTTAAAATAAACAGTATATAGAAAAAAAGAAAACCAGAAAACCCTCAATTTTACATTACTAGAAGAGGGTTGAATGCCACCTTGAGACATGTGCAACAAGTGAAACACAGCACTTGTAACTATAAGTGGTCTCACTCCATTTCCAAGGAATACCCATTTTCTGGTGCTTAGAACATTCATGACCACACAAAGACAGAGGGTGAATGGAAAAATCAATATTTCAGGCATGAACTTCTTCAACCTGAGAGACAACAGCAGATGTAGCATCTTTAGCACGGAATTTACAGGGAAATACAACACAAAAATTAGTTCTGGGTTTCCAGGGCAGAAAAGAGAATAAGCATGAGAATAGGTATGTAAACCAGAGAGGAAAAGGTTTTTTCCCCATTCATATCTTTCTCAGCTTTTGTACCTCAGCTGCAGTCTCTAAAGTGATTCCACAAAGTTCCAATATACCTGATGCAGAATGCACTAGATAAAGAACAATACAGCAATATTAACTAAATTACTGAAGAACAGTAATTCATTTGCCTTAAAAAGCAAAGTCAGAAAGCTTGGCATGCAAAACCAAACTTATATCCTCTATCCTCCAAAATATGAAGCCACTAAGTATAGTGTTAAAAACCATGGAAAACAAGAAGATGATATGCAGAAAAGACACTGAGGTGGCTGAAATACCTAAATATAATGTATTTTCTGTTTCTATTCCTCTGGCTCCATGCACAGCTTAACAACAAATCCAGTATGGTTCAATTTAAAGATACAAAGGTCTGCTTTTCCAAGTGTTCATCATTAGCATCTTAGTGTGGGTGAACAGTGGAATTTGTGGCAGAGTTCAGAGGCTTTATGGTGCACTTTGCAGAGCTGTGTTATGACAAAGAACCCAGCATTCTGTAAGACTCTGAACTCCTACAGCCTTGGACAGCTGTGGGTTTTTCTACCTGTACAATTCACCTAGTGCACACTTGTTGTTTTAAAATATATTGCAAGTCCTGAAAAAAGCCTGGAAAATGCTCCAGGTCAATGCCTGTGTTTTGTCACAACTCTGGGGGAAAAAAAACCAAACAGTATACAAGCAATCAGTAGCAATCTTTTTTCTTCTCACATATCACATGGTTAGTCTTCTTAATCATGTCAGATCTTTACCCACCTTCCCTGTGCAACACATAATCTCAAATGCAACAAGAAGTCCGTGGCACTCAAAATGAGGCAGGAAAGCCAGAGGAATACTGCATGTGAAAATACAGATTTAGCATGACTAAAGAGTAATTAATAAAAACTAACAACTACAAGTCTAACTTTTCCTTTCATTTTACAACACATTGACAGCCACAGATATTCACACTAATTTCAAGAGCCAGAAAGAAAAAGATATTGTTATTTGGAGATAATGGTGTCTCTAATTCCACCCCTCTCCTCACAGATCTCGGGAAGAAGAGTGAATCATGAGACACTGTAGGCAAAACCAGGCATCAGATACAACACAAGAGTTAAGCTAATGCAATCTTCGTTAACAATCTTTAACAGGTTGATAGCTATTGCCAACATTGTTTTGCTTTCAATCCGAATTTGAACTATCTGCCAGAGAACAAAACCCTAATTTTAGGCTCTTGTAATCAGTAAATTCCCCAGCCCAGAAACAAGCGGCCCGTCCTGGGAAACTGCAGTTTATAAAAGAAATGCTGACACTGCCTTAGCCAGCCCAGCACAGGAATGCTGCTGGAATGAATTAACTGTGAACAGTTGGTTCATCCACGCGCCGCAGCTGACGCACCCCCAGCACCAGCCCCATCTCAGAGCTGTGCAGCCAGGACACAGCACGGGCTGGAGGCTGGGAGGAAGCCAGTGCAGCCAGCAGCTAAACCAACTCTGGGGATGATGCTCCATGTACTGCTGGAGCTGCTCTCATTAGGATTCAAACACTAACAGGGAGCTACGCTCACCAGACAACCAGAGTGCTTTAAAAATACGCGATGGAAGAACCAAGAAAAAAGGAGTTACATTTGGTGTGTGCTACTAAACACTGTCTGCACTTAGGGCTGGAAATTGGAAGGAAACCCCTATGCCAAGCTCCATTGGTTAATTTGTTTACTGTGTACACAAAAATAAGTTTGTCAGGTCCTTGACCTTTTAAGTAGAGGCCTTTAAAAAGAATACAGTATTTCTGCAAGTCAAACAGCAGTGGGCAGCTCCTGTAATAACATGTTTTCTAAGTAGCCAAAAGTCTCAGAAATCCTATCAAGTTGGGCTTTAACAGAAGCTGTAAGTAAAACAAAATCTGGAACACAGATCAAGCCATACCTGTATGCCCTACCCATTCTCCAGCCTGTATTTAAGAAATAAACACAATCTTTATCCTCTGCAAACCCTTCACATGATTTTTTCCTTCTCACTAAACCTCTCCTGAATACTTTTTCTACTTCTCCCCCACAAAATGATCAGGCAAATCTACACAGAGATAAACCACCAACTTTACTTCCAGCAGTTCAATTTCCACTTAATTTTTGCTGATAAGTGTTTTTAAACCAACTTCACACAATCTGTTTATGCTTAATTTTCCCTCCTAACTGACACAACCAGCCCTTAAAAATTATATACTGGGGACATTTTAACTGAAAAAAACCCTTCCTTGACAACAAGAAAGATAAAACCCGCAAAAAACACCGAAGTTATGGTACACGAACCAAATAAAGATGCCTGCACGCAACGAAATGCCACATTTTAGGATCCACCTGGAAGCGACAGGCAACAACCGACACCCCGCGACACGGAGAGGGAAAGCGGGTGCCCGGCCGGTCCCTCCGCGCCAGTCCCGCACCGCCCGGGATGGGACGCGGGGGGAAAGCCGGTGGCTCCGGGACGCGCTCCGAGGCGGGTCGTCCCTGCCCCAACACCCGCAGCTGGGGAGCTGGGGAGGACGGGCCCGGCCCGGCGCCCCCCGCCTGCCCCAGGACTCGGCCCGGCCCTGCGGGACCCGGGGCGGTCTCACGGCCCCGCAGCCGCCGAGGCCGCGGCCCTTGCGGGCAGAGGGGACGGGGAGGCATCGCGCCGGGTGGGAGACACGGCCCCGGGGGCGAGGGAGGGACCCGGCGGTAGCGGAGCGCAGGACGGCCCCCAGCTCCCGCACACCGGGAGGGAGCGGCAGCGGGGCAGCGCCGCGGGAGAGCAGCGGGGACGGGGCGGACGCGCCCCCGCGGCAGCGCGAACCGCACCTACCCCGNCAGCGGCTTCCCCCGCTCTCGCAAAGGGCATCGCGTTTACATTGTTATGGGATGCTGCGCGGGCTCCCGGCTGAGCTGTGCTGGAATATTCTTTTCCCGGACCCCGGGAAGTAGATGTGAGGGGCCGGGGCGATCCACGGTCGGTAAAGGCCGAGGAAGCACGTGCTTCTAACGGGGAGCCCTGCACGTCCGACGGGAGCTTGCCTTGGTCTGCCCCCCTCCCGAGATAGCGGCTTTGGGATTCGTTTAATGCTCTTTTCTTTTGAAGATAGTAGTAGTTGAAACTGAACGTATGCTAAAGCAAGTTACAACTTTTCGATATGCAGTTTCTCATGATGTGGCTCTTGTAGTCTGCCGGAGAGAGGCTGAATGGCTGGAATAGCTGTGGTTAACAGCACAGTATAACTTTAGCGTGGGTGCTTTAACTGCATTCATATTGTATGAATTTCCAAGGTGGAAAAAACAGACAACTGCACTTCCTTCATCACTGTCCAGAGAAAACGCAAAATGAACCAGTTTGATAATGCGTAAAATTCACTGAAGATATATCAGGATGATATGTTCCTGTTGTTTATATTTGCCAAAGGCTGTTGCCTCTTAAAATTAAACTTTCGGCCCTAGTAACGGGGTCAGTCAGGCAGCACTGAAGATGACTGAGAGACTGGGTTCTGCAGATTCAGCAGAAGTGGTTGTACAGCAGAACGATGCTCCCCCTGCTTCCAAGTCTTCTGAAATCCTCCCCTAATTTTTGCATGCCATACACTGGAAGATACACTTGACAGGTGTGATCAATGAGGAGGTCGTGTCTCCAAATGCTGTATGAGCTGCAAACTGAAAATGCCCTGATTATTGACAGATGCTTCCAAAAATATTCTTTGAATAGTTGTCTTGTGTGGGCACAATGCCATTCTTGTGTGTACACTCAGCTGACACTTCATGCCCCAAGAGAGCAGTATCTGCTTTTATCTATAAACTTCAAAGCTTCTTTTTGAGCTTTATGTGGTGTTTGTAATAGTTAGGAGGTGTAAGATTTGCTTTGTTTTGTAATTTTACCTAACCAAATCTTGCATCATTTAGTCTCCTGTTATTTCTTCACTTCCTGCAATCCTAGTGCTTTGGCAGGATTGTGTGAGCAGTATTTCATTCAGAATCAGTGTAGTCTTATAAATTCTTAAAGCAACTGTTGAAAGACAAAAGAACGGTTCTTGGTTTATGGAAGATCCACTGTTCTTCATTCCAAGTCCTATCAAAACAAGAACAA
Source organism: Hypocryptadius cinnamomeus (assembly GCA_013400635.1). Taxonomy (NCBI): domain Eukaryota; kingdom Metazoa; phylum Chordata; class Aves; order Passeriformes; family Zosteropidae; genus Hypocryptadius; species Hypocryptadius cinnamomeus. Next base: position 130,889 of record VYZP01022729.1, read on the forward strand.
ACTTCTAGAGAAGTGATCTTCCAAAGGACAAGACTAGACACAAGGCTTCCTTTATTCCCCAGTGTTTTGGATAATAATCGATCAAGCCAAATTAATAATTAATAAAGATAAATTTTATTTTGCAACCGAGATATGGTCTCCGACAGCCACAATCAAAAGGGACAGCGTCGAGCCTGGGTTCGGCACTGGGTGGACACTGGTCCGATGAAAGTTTGTGGGTCTGGGCAGTTTTTATACACTTTAATTAGCCCGAGGCAGAGTCTCTCTTGTTCTTTTCATGGTTACACATATTCATGTTGTCTTCTTTCTCTGTTGGGGTGGACAGTGTGGTTCCCCAGCAAGTGATGAATGCTGATGTTGGGATGGCTCCTGCTATCTTGATCCAGTATTCATCTCCTGGGCTGTTCTTGAGTAAGGACTCATCTCCTCCAGAGCCATGCTCTTTCAATTGCAAATTAGGCATCTGTGGTTTCGAAGTGACGTGAGGCAGTCACACACTCCTCCAGCGTGTGGACTTGTAACCTTTTTGGATATGTCTTACAAACATTATAATTTATATCATGTATATTTCTATCATATTCTACATAAGCATGAATTATCTAAATTACACATTACACCCAGGTATTCGAAACAGGGAGCCTAGCGGAGGCCATTGTGAAGATTCTTTTTCTGTAACCTTAGGAAAAGCCAAAACAACACACAACAAACCAACTCCTGCAGAACTTAAAAGACAATCTAGTGTGTTCAACCCAGTGCTGCAAAACCCAAAGCTTGCTAAAAATACGTTTTCCCTTTACATCCTAACACTTTAGGATATTGCTTCAGGAGAGTATTTGTCATAGCACCTCCACTTAATATTCAGGCTTCATTACATTAAAAAAAGGTAAAAGTTATTGTGATGTGGGATGTAAACTTGAATTTGTTCTTACTTGTAATGGACTTCAGTGTGTACCTAGAATAAAAAACATGATGGCTGATAAACACTCACTTTATATTATTACTTTAAATCTTTCTAACCTACCTTTTAGAAAACAAAAAGTACTCATTGTTTTTTTCTCTGCTGCTTTTCCTTAGGTGTGCCAAAATGTCAGAAAGATCAGATATTCTTCATTTCAAGTTTGACAACTATGGAGATTCAATGTTACAGAAGATGAACAAACTGAGGGAAGAAAACAAGTTTTGTGATGTCGTGGTCCATATAGATGATGTTGAAGTTCACGGACATAAAATTGTCTTTGCTGCTGGCTCTCCTTTTTTAAGAGATCAGTTCTTACTGAACGACTCCAGAGATGTAAAAATCTCCATCCTGCAGAGTTCAGAAGTGGGGAGGCAGCTGCTTCTGTCTTGCTACAGTGGCACTCTGGAGTTCCCTGAAATGGAGCTAGTGAACTACCTGACTGCTGCAAGCTTTCTGCAGATGAGCCACATTGTGGAACGGTGCACTCAGGCCCTGTGGAAGTTCATCAAACCCAAGCAACCGCTGGAGAACAAAGAGTGTGAACAGCAAAGCGACTCTTCTGAGCTGAAGGAACATCAGGGAGACGATGACTCTCTGCAGCAAGACTCGCCTTGTATTCAGCCTTCAGAAGACAGCATGGACATGGAGGATAGTGATATTCAGATCATCAAGGTGGAGTCCATTGGGGAGGTAACAGAAGTTAGGAATAAGAAGGATCAGAATCAGTTTATTTCTTCTGAACAAACTGCACTGCATTCCTCAGAGCCTCAACACTTTCTTATCAACTCCACTGTTGAGAACAGAGCAAGTGAAATAGAGCAAAACCACCTCCACAACTATGCCCTTTCATACGCTGGCAGCGATAACATCATTCTGGCCTCTAAAGATATGTTTGGGCCTAACAACCGAGGGATAGACAAAGGCCTCCAGTGGCACCATCAGTGCCCAAAGTGCACAAGAGTATTTCGGCATCTGGAAAACTATGCTAACCACTTAAAGATGCATAAACTATTTATGTGTCTGCTCTGCGGTAAGACGTTCACTCAGAAGGGCAATCTCCACCGGCACATGAGAGTGCACGCAGGCATCAAACCATTCCAATGTAAGATCTGTGGGAAAACGTTCTCTCAGAAGTGTTCCTTACAGGACCACCTCAACCTGCACAGTGGGGACAAGCCCCACAAGTGTAACTACTGTGACATGGTCTTTGCGCATAAGCCCGTTCTGAGGAAACACCTCAAACAGCTGCACGGTAAAAACAGCTTTGACAATGCCAATGAAAGAAACGTGCAAGACATAACGGTGGACTTCGATTCATTCACATGTAGTGCTGCTACAGACAGTAAGGTCTGTCAGCAGGCTGATGCCAGCCAGGTACTGGATGCAGGGAAGCTGCCTCAGGCTGTGCTCGGTTTAAGGAATGATAGTACCTGCGTCAATTAAGAAATTAAAACTCGTCCTGTGTAGGGATCGTGACTGAGAGGAGCAAACCATTGGTTTGGCTTCTTCCCTAAACTAGTGGTGTGCCCTGAAAGGCTACAGATGGTTGGATTGCAAAACCTGGCAGGTCTTCAGCCATCGCTCTTAGTCTTACTTGATATTTTCTGTGAATAGCAATCCTCCTTCAGGTTTCTGTCTATGTCTCTACTGTGGATTAAGGGGTTAATTGTTTCATTTCTCTCTGATTAGGAGACTCAAGACTAACACCTTTTGAAAGACTGTTGCTGTGAGCTGCAAGTAAACCATCTGCTGTGCAGTTAGAGGCCTCTCTGTGTCTGGGCAGATAGAGGAAAGCAAAGAGGACAAGTGTATGAGATAACCCAATATTTTTTTTAAAAAGCACTGGATAACTGAAAACACTCCATATACTCAAATTTAAACTTACCTCTTAAAATTACCTTTCTCTGATCTTACCCCTAGACTCCTGCAGTTGAAATGAAGTATTTTTATGTCACTTTTTTGCCCTTTCTAAACCTATTTCAAGAAACTTCTGCTGCCAGTCACTGCTCTCTTAAAAACTCTCAGGGTTTTTAACCTCAACATGCATTATGAAAAGATGAAACCCTAAATGATTTGGCAGGGTTACCTGATCATTGCATAGAGCTGTTCAAACTGAGGATAAATTGCAGCTCTGGAATTTGAGAGGCTGGTGCCTGGAGTGCAAATGTGACCTGTTCTTACGCTGGCATACCTGGGATTTTTAAAGGGCACTTGCCAGTGCATGTACTGAGACAAGCTAAACACTTCAAAGCTAAAAGTTATCCTCCATCTTCTGTAAGTTTTGCATCACAAACCACAACAGCTGTTGGGTTTAGAGCAAAGCTGGAGTGGAGAAATACTGCTTTTTGACACTGTGAAAAGAATCTTTTTAAAGCTGCAATGTGTAACAACGCCATGATTTTTTTTTTTGCTTTTTTCTCCCTTAGTTCTTGTATGTCTCTCCCTGATGTCTAATAAGGGCCACGTGTCATTTAACTTTAAAGAAAAATACCTGCTATGAGAACTTAACATAAAGTTTTTTGATTTCTTGAACTTTTTTGAAGTGACCATTAGTGTTTTACAGATCCTAGGATGAGGTATAGGTAGCACAATTTCTATAGGTTAATATATCAGCTATTGACTGTACTCAGCAATACCTCTTGTATACCGCCTTAAACATCAAATGTAGCGGGAATGGCATGTTAATTGGGATTCTGGGATTATACCATACTGCTTCTCAGAAGTGCTGTGGAATTATCCACATCCCAGTCAGGCTGAAAGAAGCTTAATTTATCTGAGGCACACCATTCCCAGTAGAACAGCACTGTTAATACTGAAGTGTAGCATAGACTAATAATCAAATGGCTGATCCTCGGCAGAGAATTGCTGTTTGTGTTTGGATTAAGGATTTCTTCCAGTGCAGCTCTTTTCCACAAGGTTTGCCGTTAGGCTGAGATTATGCTTCCTACCTAAACATAGTACTGTTGGTGTGTTTGAATGAGGGGTGGGGGTGAAAGGCTGCTATTGTATGGTTAAAAATGTTAAACAGGTATGACCAAAGGTGTGTAGAGCAAAAAGTTTGTGTATGTCATTATCAAAAGTTGGTCTTGCTCTTTGGTTCTGTGTGTGTAGAAGTCAGGGTTTCCTTACACAGATATTACACTGATGGATGTTAAAACGTATTAATGTTGCAGAACGTTTTCAGAAATCCACATACTTTGAAGTAGAAAAAGAAAGTGATTCTGTGAATCAGTTTTTGCAATTGAGTTCTTGAACTACTGCACTTGACTGTTACACGAACTCTTACATGGACAGCTATGAAGTAAGCAAAGGAAATTACATCAGGGCATTCATCTTTCAAGTTGTAGCAGATATATTTAGGCCTAAAGTCTAACTATTTGAGACTTTTTAAATTATCGTTCAGGTTGCTGGGGTAGAAGATAGGTTTGCATGGGAAGAACTGTTTTCCTCTTGAAGCCACCCACTTTCAGAGTTGTTTTGAACTAAATTTGACCGTGACAGTTGTATCTGACACTTGCATTCTGTCTTCAGGCAAAATCTTCTGTATTGTTCAAACATTTTGATACTCTATTATTCACTACATGGAAATAACTTATAGTGCTATGTCAAAATGAAGATAGATGTGGAGAACAAGAGCTTGCAGAGCCAGGTCAACGTGCTGTAAGGCACTAGTGAACAATCCAAGGCAATATAAATATGGACACAAAAAAGAAAATGGTCTTCTGCCACAGAAAGGAATACAACTGCACAAATGCTAGAAAACGTGGCAGCAAAATGGACAGTATTGAAAGTTTTGTCTATCTGGAAAGTTTTGGTTTTTGTGAAATTATGAAGCTGTAGTGTTACTGTAAAGAGTATACAGCTTGTTGAAGTAGCTGTGGGTGACTTGAAGCTGATACGAAGACACCAGGGGTTTCCTAAGAAACGAAAGAAATCATTTGGTCAAGATGCATAGGTGTTCGGTCCACCCTGTGCTGTGGTGATTTGGACACCTGAGAAGGCCAAGACTGCTGGGCTGCTCGATTAAAGGCTGCTGTGGTCGTTCGGCAAGAGCACGGCATAAATAAATAGGAAAAAGCAGAAATGCAGAAGACTTTCTTCAGTGAAAATGGACACATCGGTTGGATGAAAAGTGACTTTTACTAATGTCTGCTTTTGGCCTGGCAAAAGGGTGCAGACCAAAAGATTTATGCAGGAGATGGCTGCGTGACTCCAGAAACTCTGGAGCTCTGAGGGCAATATGCCGATGCAAAGTGCACTGGTGGTACAGTTCATCTAGAATTTGCCCCTATATGGAAAGACAAGTGAAGAGTATAGAAGAGGTAATAGAAAAGAAAAATCTGGCTAATGCTGCTTCTCTGAATTACAGATTAAAATGGAGTGAGAATTATGATAAATGGAATATGCAGAGGCAGCTCAATTATAGAATAAGATGAACTTAATTGTCCATGTATGTAAAATGTTGTCTTCATTGCAATGTCCCGAGTAGTGAAAGATTAGATCCGTTGGTTGTTGCTACTGATGCTGCATATTCAGATGAGGACTATGGCAGTTATCATAATCTGTGTGTTACTGTGTAGAATACCATTTGCTGGTAAGTGGATAGTCTCACAATGTGCTGTACAACTTCCTGCATATCCTAAAAATAACTGAAGTCTATTACAAAAGTATTTTAATAACTCCTCAGTATATTAGGAATTTTTTTTAAGTTGGCATTTTATTTATTTATATTATATAGAAGAAGGAATTTTTAGAATTTAGGTTTGCCAGAGGTTTGGGCTCACCACTTCTCTGAGTGATGGTAGCTTGTGTAGCATGTGTTCCTGCAGCACATGCTGCAACTGCACAGCCTCCTGCATAGATCAGGGATGAGTCTTTCCTTAATTTATTTTTCTTTTAGAATACATGTTTTGCAAGTTAGTAACTGATGAATTTGAAGTGTCAGTCTTTCTCTCCCCTAGCTTTTTGGCAAAACTTAGCTGCCGCTGAACTTTTGTTGAAATAACGTAGAAATTAATTGTGTAGGGCTGATTATGGTTTTGGAGTCACTGGGAGGAATAAAAGTGAGGAGGGAGAATCAAAATGTGATACAAACGGAAACTGTTGAGAGAACTCTAAAGTCATGTTAAATGTTAATTTTTGTAAACAAAGAGGGGGACACAGTGGTGCCTCCCGACTTGGTAAGGGGTGAGAAGGCAGGACAGACGCCTTTCCTTTGAGATTGTATAATCGATGGACTGAGCATTAGCTACCTCTTCACTGACTGGGCAAAAGTCTTACACTACGTGTGATAACCAAAGCAGGCGGGTCGGCGGCTGCCGGGCGATGTCCCGTGGCCGTGAAGAAGCCAGCAGCTCGTCCCGGCGGCCTTCGGGGCGGCGGTTCGCCGTTCCCCCGGCGCGTCCCGGCTGATGGCGAGGAGGAGCCCCGGTAGCCGCTCCCCGGGATGCCTTATGGGGGCGGACACGTCGCTACCTCTACCGAACGGTGGGCGAGGCGCGCCCCGGTGCCGGTGCGGTTTCCCCCAGCGGCAGCGGCTGTAGCAGTGCCAAGTCTTCTAATAAACGTGCTGCTAACTCTGTCTGCCGCCGCCTCTCATTTCCACCGCGGTCACGGCGCACCGGGGGCGGGCGGGCGGAAGGGGCGGGCGGGGAAGCTGNCGGCCGGCGGCGGGCGGCACGGGAGCCCCGGGACAGCGGGTCCTGCCGGAGGCGGGGGTGGGCTGCGCCCGGTGAGACGCTCCGGCGGTGCCCGCGGGTCCCGCCATGGCGGCGGACTCGGAGGTGCTGCACTTCCAGTTCGAGCAGCAGGGCGATGCCGTGCTGCAAAAGATGAACCTCCTGCGGCAGCAGAACCTCTTCTGCGACGTGTCCATCTACATCAACGACACCGAGTTCCAGGGGCACAAGGTGATCTTCGCTGCCTGCTCCACCTTCATGCGGGATCAGTTCCTGCTCAACCAGTCCAGGCAGGTGCGGATCACCATCCTGCAGAGCGCCGAGGTGGGCAGGAAGCTTCTGCTGTCCTGCTACACGGGCGCGCTGGAAGTCAAGAAGAAGGAGCTGCTGAAGTACCTGACGGCCGCCAGTTACCTGCAGATGGTTCACATCGTGGAGAAGTGCACCGAGGCTTTGTCCAAGTACTTGGAGATCGACGCTTCCATGGAGAGCGGTACCCAGGCTGCTGAGGGGTGCCACTCCTCGGATGCTGAACTAAGGAGCGGGGATGAGGTTTTAGATAAAGATTGTGAAATAATCGAGATCTCTGAAGACAGCCCAGAGAACGAAGAATACCCCGTGAAACAGGAGGATGGCGATGGCGATGGGGATTGCCCACACCCTGCAGCGCAGAGCTTGGTGTCGGAAAGGAAGGACACAAAATCCCCAGAAATATCAACAGTGGAAATCGGGTATAAGGATGATGAAATCTGTATCTTCAGAATGGATTCCATGAGTGTGGCGAACGTAGAAAATGATCATTTTCCTCAGCCTTGCACTTCCTCTAAAACAAATCTATATTTCCCAGAAACCCAGCACTCCTTGATAAACTCTACAGTTGAAAGCAGGAATACAGAAATGCCAGGAAATCACTTTCAGGCTTTTGTTGGTGACAATCAAGAAGGAACTTCTAGTGGGGTGAATGGGTTCCAGAGCCTGGAGGATTCTGGCAGCTCATGGCGGCACCAGTGTCCAAAGTGTCCGAGGGGCTTTCTGCACCTTGAGAACTATCTCAGGCATCTGAAAATGCACAAACTCTTCCTGTGCTTGCAATGTGGCAAAACATTTACGCAAAAAAAGAATCTCAACAGGCACATCCGGGGGCACATGGGGATCCGGCCCTTCCAGTGCATGGTGTGCTTGAAGACCTTCACAGCCAAGAGCACGCTCCAGGATCACCTCAACATCCACAGCGGGGACAGGCCCTACAAGTGCCACTGCTGCGACATGGACTTTAAACACAAGTCTGCTCTTAAAAAGCATTTGACTTCTGTTCATGGAAGGAGCAGCAGCGAAAAGCCAAACCTGAACACTATTACAAAAGTTAAAATAGACTATGATTGATAACTGGGCAATTGTGGAGTCAGACTCCACAAAAAGCTCCTGGCTAGTGAAATTCTAGATGCAATTCCAGTTCTAGATCCCCATCTAAGGGAGAGAAGCATAAACAGGTGGCTGGTGATCCAAGACAGGCCTTGGAGCAGGAAACCTGCCTGCTCCATTAAGGCTGCTATTGCTGTCAGTGAAAAAAGGTGTTTCCTACTTGAAAGTAAACTGCAAAATATGGGAAATTATTTCATGCTTCTCTTCTATTATACTGAGCATATCCTGGTCCCCCAATGATGTTTTATATTCCTTGTTTCAAGGGCAGGCACTGCTGACTTTCAGACTATTAGTGATACTGCAATAAGCTGAAGCCTGAGCCATGGTGTTGGTAATAACAGCTGAGGGAAGGGGTGTTTGTATTTATTCAGCGAGTCAGTTGTTCCCATCCAGTTCCTGGATCATTCATGGTGAAATCATCTCCTTCCTTGCCCAAACTTTGCTAGATCTTCCAGAAAGAAGGTGTGTTTTCATACTCAAGTCTGTGACGTTTAAGGACACACAACAAACAAAAACTAATCAAGGAACCTTTCAATTTGTCTCTTGCAAATAGAGAATTTGTAAAAGAGAAAGAAACAAATTGCCTTGCAGTTTATTTGTAACTGGACAGTCCCATGAAAAGGACTTGCTTTTAGTTTTATCAAGTTTTGAATTTTTATAAACTTATTTCTTCTAATAGTGGGTTTTTTTTCTGTCATATCAGTGTTTTGCACCTGTATTTGATAAGTTTAGTCCTGTTTGTTGCATCATAACATCTGCCTTCATTTTTTTACAGATCTTAGCTATATGCACTTGTGTGAAATTCAGCTGTGTGCTGTTGGGTAATCACAGTTTCAATGCTAATTTTGAAAAAACAGGCATTTCTGTCTGACTAGCAATGGCTTAGACATAGAGGTCTCATACCCTGATTCTGTGACACGGTAACATGTGTGTTTGCAGAAGTGTGTTTGTGCTTTGTCAAAGGACATTTTAGTTTCATCATGAGCAGCGCCCTGTGGTGCAGTCTGTGTCTTTGGCTGGTACATGTTTCTTCCACTTAATGTAATATGAATAAAGAATCATTTCAGTTGTTAATATGAGATAATGGTACTTACAACTAGCAAAAAGCAGTAGTTCTTACTCCTGTCGGTATCACGCTTTCCTTCAAGTTTCAGAAGTGCTGTTCCAAGTTCTTGCTCCAAGTCTAGAAGTCTGGCCCAAATGCTTCAGAATCTGGCTGGCTCTAAAATCTAAGACAATAATTTTTAATGTCAGTTCATTTTCCTTCCCTGTGTCTGTGAGTGCACCAGCCTGTTTGGGGTTTTATTGATCAGCTATGTGAGGGGTTGGGTGTGTACAATGTCTACCGTGCACTTTCCTGTTACTACTTGTTACAGGCATGGTCAGGTGTATGTGTGGGTATTTCCCTCATGAGCACTTCCCTGTGTGCCAAAGGGGAAACAGACCGATCTTTTGAAGGGTATCTTCTGTGGGAGCAGGTTCTGAGTTATTTTGGTCGTGCATGTAAACATGACAGGGAGTTGTGTTGTGTGACAGACCACCAGCATGTTCTGTTCAGTGGCTGCAGTGTCTCAGTAAGCTTTGTGGACAAACCCTGGTCTTGTGCACATGTTCACCTTAGAGGAGTTTCCTCTCCCCTTTCCGTACATGTAACCATGTCTTGTCATAACACAATAAATGAAATGCAAACGAGGCGTTGTGTCAGAAATACATCTCGATTTTTCTGATCACAGTTAATAATCCTGTGCATACCTTAACAGTTAGTATTTTGGCTTGCTGTGTTGAGTAAACAAGATGTAGTAAACAAAACACGGCGTTCCAGTGGCGGTCATTTAGCAACGCGTTTTTCTGTCCTTCAGAGGGGTCTGTCTGACCCACTTGTGCCATGAATCCTTCCCCCTCAGGAATCACAGCTCTGCACCGCCGTGACCTTGGCTAAGGCTGTGTTATCTCTGCGTGACCGGAGAAGCAGCTGCAGCTCCCGGGTGTTGCTCCGGGGGCTGCCGTGCTGGGGCAGCAGCGCCAGCGCTCCCCACACCTCACCGGGCCCCGCCGGCCTGAGGCGGCTCGGGGACAACCGACGAGGGCCAATCCCCTCCTCCTCCTCAGCGCCAGCAATAATAAAGTCATCAATTGCAATTTAGAACGACAATTAATAATCGACACTAGCGGCTAAAGTTACCGATTAAAATTTAAAAGGACAATAAATAATCGACACCAGAAGCGAACGTTGCGCACCGAGGAACCGCTGAGGCGGCTCTGCTCGAGGCGCGCCACAAGGGGGCGCTGGCGGCGCCGGGCGCCGCTCTGTCCCGCCGTCTCGATGACCCCCGCTTGGCCCTGGCGGCGGGACCCGTGCGGCGGGCGCATCTGCACCGCCGTCTCTATGGTAACTCCCTCCCTCCCGCGCGGTCACGTGCGGCGGGCGGCGCGCGGGTCTCGCGAGAGCGGCGTCGCGGGGCGTGGCGGCGGTGCCGCTGTCAGCGCGATGAGGCNGGTGTCGGCGCCCGGCGGGCCCCGCCAGGCCGCGGGGCCGGCCCGGGGACCCGGGCAGCCATTTGGTGGCTGCTCCGAAATGACGGCGGGAGCAGGGCCGGGCAGCGGGAGCGGGAAGCCAGGCCCGGGCCCGGGAGCTGGAGCCGGCCCGGGTGCGGGAGCCCGACCCAGGAACGGGAGCCGGGCCCGGGCCCTGGAGCGTTAGCTGGGCCTGGTGCGGGAGCGGGGCCGGGCTCGGGTGCGGCTGACAGCGGCCTGCGGACGGGGCGAAGCTGCGGGGGCACTCGCGGGGCCGTCCGGCGTTCCGGGCACCGGCGAACGGAGGCAGCTCCCGGTCCCCTCCCTGGCAGCCCCTTGGGAAGCCGCAGCACCGGGCAGTCCGCGCTGAGGTGCCCCCGGCACCGGGGAGAGTCGCACTGGAGCCATGAATATTCCCAGTCTGGAATACTCATGGAGCTGTGCGTTAGGGTAATGGTGGAGGAGAGTCGTGGTGGGAGACGGGCCCTAGGGCTGCACCCACCGTGTTAGGTTTGAAGTGTCTTAAACACAAAAACACAAAACAACTGAGCAGGAAAAGCGTGTCCCGGTTCTGCTGATGCTCGAGGTGCACGGAGGGTTTCCAGTTAAGTGTAGGAGTCAGCACAAAGCGCAGAAGGGCAGCAGAGTGGTGGGAGAGTGATGAGTGTTCAGTTCATCCAGGGTTCAGAGGGGAATGGCATGGATCTGTAACCAGAGAAAATAATGACAAAGTTTAGACAGGCAACCAGGAGATTTTCTGATCTAGGCCTATTTAGTTTCAGAATTTTGTTTGGGTTTAATTGTAGTTCCTGAAGCTTCTCTTGTGGTTTTTCTCTCATGGCTATTATAGCTACATCATAATAATGAAACTAAAATTAAAAATAGTCCTTTGGATTACAAGGGTGTAAATTTGCAATTGTGGCAGAAAAGATGTAATCTTAAATGAGAAGCAACCAGTACAGCTGTAAATCTTCTGAATCAAAATACTATTCTTTGACCTTTGGTCTTTCCTAAACGACTGTGAAATACTAGAAATTGAAACTTCTGTTGCTGGTATAAGGATTATTCCATGAAACACTGAAGTCTTAATTTTTGTAGTGAATCACTTTCCCAAGACCTTCATGCCTTTTTTGGTAATCTATTTCTTGTTTCTGCATTTTAAGCAAAGCTTTCCCCAAGAAAAGGTGTTTTTATTGTATTTCTGTCTTGTTTGAGGTTGTGGCCATTTCTCTCAAAAATACTAAATTCTAACAAATTTTAGTGTCAGTGCTTTAGGTATCCCAAAGCAGAGCCTGATCTTGAGTGTCGATCTCATTTATTTAAGGCTTTGTTGCTTTAAAATAGATAAAATATTTACAATACTCAGATGGTAATAGCTGATAGCATTTGTTAGGAGTATGTTACATTTCATTTGGTGATATTTTAAATACCCTTAATGGGACAAATGTTCGGGGTCTCTCCTTGCTGACTGGACAACCTAAGGAAAGGAAAAAATTATATGTCCATGGGCATCTAAAGTCATTCTGTACAACCTTTAAAAAGGCCTTCCAGCTCCTGTGGAGCCCTATGTGATCTTGCCTACATCTCAGAATAGAAATGGTATTTCATTAAAATAGTTTCAAAAATACTAAAATACAGAAATTGTCATCTAAAAAAATTACAGTTTAATCATGGAGGTCATGTAAAAAAAAAAAAAAAAAGCTTGGAGAACTAAACCATACATGAGAGTCCTTATTCACTGAAAATATTACCAAAAATTTAGGAGTTCTACACTGTATCTCTTCTTGGAGTAACTGTGTCAAAGTAGATCTGCTTAGAAATGGATTCCCTTTCTCTGCAGAAAGAGTTCAACTGATTTGGGTGGCAAAAAAAAAATTCATTTATTTGCCCTTCAGTTAGTCCTGAAAAGTCAATACTGTTACAGAAGCTGAGTTGGTATCAGGCTGGTGGCAAGGACAGGCTCTCCTTTCAGGGACACCTACGAAACACAAGGAAAAACCCACAGTGGCATTACATAGGTATTTAGGAAACTCTTAAAATCTACTAACTAACATGATTTGCGGTAGCAAGGGCTGAGCAGGGAGGAGCAGGTGAGAACTGCTGAGGGTACACTGACTCTGGTGGTGGTTTGGGGACAGCTAACCCTGAACTGAGTGAACTTTGGCAGTCACTGAGCAACCACAAGTGTAAATTTATATTCTACCCCTGTTGATGGGAATTACTCTTCAGCCACATTTTAAGGAGGCAGAGGGGATCCAAGCTTTGATTTTTTAACCAGTTAACAAGAGAATCCCGTAGGCATTTCGGATTTTTTAACCAGTTAACAAGAGAATCCCGTAGGCATTTCGGCAAAACGTATTCTGGGTACACGTAAATGTTCAGATCTGTATTTGGGACATGAGGAAATGGAGTGAAGCTCTCAGGGAAGTTCAGGTTGGACATTGGTGAAAGGCTCTTCCCCCAGAGGGTGGCCAGGCTCTGAACAGGCTCCCCAGGGAAGTGGTTGTGGCACCAAGTCTGCCAGAGCTCCAGGAATGTGTGGATGATGCTCCTGGACACGTGGTGTAGTGTCAGGTACTCCTGCAAGAAGCAGAGTTGGACATGATGGGTCCCTTCCCACCAGAATTTCTATTGGTGACTTTCCTGGAACTTGAATTGGGCTGCAGATACTCAAAAGAACATTATTGTTCAGTGAAATAATTGCATTGAAATACTATATTTAATGGTCATTAAAGACTTTACATATAGAATTTTCACATAATGTAAAGAGATTTGCATGTGACAGATATTAGGGAGTGTAGAAATAAGCAAGGCACCTCAGTAAAGAGGATTTATTTCAATTTCAAGCCATCATAGCTGAATGATGCAAAGCTGTTATGGGGATGGCACTTCCCTAAGCCTTTAATGAAGCCAGTTTTTTAGATCTGTGGATGATGGCTGTTGAAGAGAAATTAATAAAAGATTCCAGCCCTTCCAGAGAATATGTTAATCTGATAATTGTATTATGTGAGTTTTTGACCCAGTGAATGCTTTCAGGAGCTACGTAACCTAGGAAGGAAAGCTGGAAAAAGCTGCCTCCTTGTAGTGCAAACCAGCAATTCATCTGCATAAATGAAAAATTTTAATGGAGATCACTTTAAAAAAGAAAATAAAATACCGTGATCTCTGCAGTCAGCATTAAGAGCAAGTCAATATCAAGGACTGTTTAATTTAGTGATTCAAAATCAATTGAATTCTAAGATTTAGGCTTAAATCCACAGTAGGATTGTAATTGAGCCTCAGTTGTGAAATTCCAATAATTCCACAGGTTTTCCAAGTGTTTCCTTCATCTGTGGAGAAGACTTCCCTTTGTTCAGCACTGACAGAATTATTCCATGTCTCATTCTCACCCAAGCTCTGCTTATTTGTCTTTGCCCACGGCCCACAAGGGACCTGATGGAGGCAGCCTGAGCCGAGCAGAGCTGATGCTATGGGGAAACTGAGTTAAGCCTTCAGCCCTTTCTGTGATAAGGGATGAAACTTGCCTATCTGCATTTTGGCAAATGCCCTGACTGAGTAGTGTGGGAGGGGAACAGACTAACAGAACAACATGATCACCTAAGCTTGGTTTCTTCAGGAAATCAGAATTGAATTCTGTTTATCATGTCCAGAGGTTATTGAGTAAGCATAATGATTTAGATTAGTTGTAGAGAATGTCTTGGGATTAGGTAGCTAAAAGTTAATATAAAATTATTAAAGACATCTAAATCTTGCAACTTCTATCATTTGTAAGTGGTACAGCTGTTTGAAGAAGGTCTTGAGGTTTCACTTATCTCCCCTTCCACCCCACATTCCAATTTAATCAGATATTTTAGTCTAAAATGAGAAAATCAGTCAGTTATCATTGTTACTGATCCATTGCAGCCATTACTGCAATAGGAAAATACTGCTGTTTTAAAAACACAGCGTTACTCAGCTGTACTTGTTTTTATTATTACATAATTTCTGATCTTAGGCTTGTACGTTTCTCAGTTTGTCATCTGAAGTGTTGCTTCTGGTAGTAATATTACAAAACTAATTGTAACTTCACTATGTAATGATCTTTTAAATAGCAACTGCCATGATTTTTCAGACTGCTTCCTTGTATGTTTGGCCAGTTTCTGTATCAGCCATTTCTTTGGGATTTTTTTGCAGGGTGCTTCTACTTTTACAGGGAAGAGGAGCCCTGTGTAGTGTAGAGATAGATAACACATCTGCAGAATGAACAGACAGACCAAGGGTAGTTGTTCTAATGGAGTGTGCTGCCTGTTAAAAACAGAATCCAAAGGATTTCTAGTTTACCTTCTTTTTTTTTTTTTTTTTTTTTTTGCTCTCCTCCTTGTGTTTGCTCAGTTTAGAGTGCTGTAGCAATTTATTCTTCAAGAGGACATCCCTGAAATACATTGTTTCTGACAAGGAGCAAGAATCTATTAAACATTTGGCTTATGCTTTTTGTAGGAGTTGACATGGTAATTAGGAGATGTGAGATTGTTTTCCTACACACTGGGGTGTAAGAGTGGCAGGAGAGCTGGCAGGCTCAATATGGAGATTCCTTCCTGTATGGCTGCTTGAAGTTTTGGGAATTGAGAGCTTTTCCCAGCTGTTTGCTGGCTTAATTAGATTTTTTTTTCCTGTCAAGAAATCTGAAGGTCAACACATGCTTAGTAGAGTCTGTCATTTGGGATGATTAAACACCCAGAGATAGATCTTTAGGAACTGGTGGTGCACACTTGAAGAATCTGTTGTGTTCGTTTCTATGCTGGTCAGGAAAGCAACTGTATTTTAAAAGCTCGTAAACAGAGAGGTGGTTTCTTGCAAGTCTCTGAAGCACCTGTGGAAACCGAACGTGGGTATTGTCTCAGAGCAGAGATCCCTGTGCCTGAGATAATTAATGAGCAGTGTGGACACAGGGACTGTTTATTAGGAGCTCGTTAGTGACATGCCAGCAGTTGAGCTCTCTGTGTACCAGCCTCTTAAACTTTTCCCGATGTGACAGTCACACACTTCCCAGAGTGGTCTGGTTTGTGCTGTTACCTGTGTATTGCAGTCAGGTGAAAAAGCACCACTGTTAGCCCTGGGTCAGCAGTAATGTTGGTGTTGGTGTCTTAATGTTTCTGGTAGTGCTGCAGAAAGCTTTAAGGGAAGCGTTTACAGACAGGCTTTGCAGCTCTGTGCATGTCTCGTCTGGCTGTTTCGGAAGGGAAGCAAATGTGCTAAAGGAAATGGTGGGATTCTTAACAGAGGAATCAAAAATCTTTCTGGGCCTGTTGGCTCAGTGTTTGGCTTTATTCTTACTTGTTTTGCCTTTAAATTTCCTTGGTTAAAAGACACATGTAGCAATAGCATGTTAAAGATGACTGGGTTTGTTCATCCCTGCCAGTGCTTTGACTGTGCTTTCGTAGAAGCTGGAGGAAGGTCTGATTTGTCCAATACGTGGGAATTTTCTGGCTTATGTTGGAAGTGTAACCTCAGCAGTTTGGTTTTGAGAGGTTCAACTTCCAGGTTGGTGTGTTTTACTATGGGAATTCATTTGAGGCAAAAATTGCTGCATAATATTGAAAAGCTTGCTGTGATAAGGACATCTTGTACAAGTATCCTGTTACTTAAAGGGCACTGAATGTTCATAGTACTAAATAGGATTTCTAAACAGATGGTCATAATTAACATAAAATACATCCACAGATAAGAGTCTATTTGGTCTTCTAGTAATTCTTTCAATGGTGTGGTACTTTAGCATTAATTAAACCATAGCACAGCCAACAATGGAACTGCAGTAAGGAGTTTCTGAATTTGAACACAAAGGGGAGATCTCAGCTTCCTCAGAACAATTAGCTTTTTTCTGCTATCAGAGTAAAAAAGTAGAATGCTAAACATGTCATTAAAACATTTGTGTATTTGCATTTGTAACAAGCTTGTTCATAGCCTTGAAGTGACCCAACTGGTCTGTAGGTTGCCTAGAGAGCAAACACAGTGGCACATCACAGCCCAGGGTGGGGCTGCTCCCTCCGGGGTGGAGCTCTGAGTGTAAATCCTGATGATGGAAGCTTGGATGAGAACGGTTTTGATGAACTTCTTAGGCCTGGTACCTTTTTCAGGAATGTGACATATGTAAGATACAACAACAATCTCCATAAAGCCGTATTTTCTTTGAAATACACTTATGTAAACAATTTATTTGGTACTAATGCACAGTGAGACATTTCAAGAGACAAGGAAGCCATCTGAAGTTATTGCTTGCCTTGTCATAGGTTTTGTCCTAAATACTTGGATTTTACGTACACCAAAGATTTTTTTGCTGTGAGTTCGTGGGCATAGTTATATGTAAGGTAGAAACATGAAAAGCAAAATTGCACACAGCAGTCTCTGCCCTTGAGTGCTCAGTTCTTGCAAGAAAAGGCGGAAGTAACACGAGAATCATAAAACTAAAAACTGGTTTCTCACTCTTTTACTGTTTTCTTATGGCTCTTGATATTTGTTAGTTGATTTGTATTTTACAGAAAGAGAAAATATGTTTTTGAAAAAGCAAAGCTCAGTTTAGTTTGGTGTCTGATTAAGTCTGAATAAGGTCTACAGAAAGAAGGTGTTGTTTTACTTAATTTCAAATGAAAATAACATTCTAAACCACCCCCCAAACAAAAAGATTAATGCCATTTATTGTGAATGAGTTAAACTTAGGGTAGTCTGCATTAATTTAGTTCATGAGCCTTTTTTGGTACAGTTGTTAAACTAACCCAGAGTTGGGATTTTTGAGTACTTCAGCATAAGGATTTGGTTTTGTACTTGTTCTTGGTAATATTGAAATTGTGGTCTGGTTTTTAATTAAAAGTTATTCTAAATTGCCAGAAAGCATATTTTAAATACTCTGTTATTCACTTACAGCTGCCAAAACATAGTACAGTGAAATAATGGTCTGCTAGCCTGCTAAACAAGTGTCCAGCTTCCACAATGCCTGTGCAGGCAGCTCAGTGGACAGAATTTCTGTCCTGCCCAATCTGCTACAATGAGTTTGATGAGAATGTGCACAAACCCATCAGCTTAGGTTGCTCTCACACCGTGTGCAAGACCTGCCTGAACAAGCTCCATCGCAAGGCATGTCCTTTTGACCAGACTGCCATCAACACCGACATCGATGTGCTCCCTGTGAACTTTGCACTCCTCCAGCTGGTTGGAGCCCAGGTATGATTGAAGCAGCTCTTTGTTTTGCCACTTGGTTTTGTTGCCTTCTCCGTGCTAGCTGCAATATGTGTGCTGCTCTTTCTTTCTCGTTTTAGCCCAAATAAATGTAAGGCTTAACTCTGGACTCTCTAGGAGTCCATACGTACTCTAAAAGCAACTTCACCATTTCAGGGCCATCTTCTTATAAAATGAAAATGTGTTCTAATTGTAACCTGAATTCTGATTTAAAAAGGCTCTTGAACTGTGACTGGAGAAAAATTCCCATTGGGAAGCAGACAATTGGCTATCCCAGTTGTCAGTAGAATGAGTGAACCTGCAGACTGCACTCGTTCATGTTAGCCTTGTGAGAAATCTCGTTCCTAAATGTCACATGTTTGCAAGTGGCTGTTTAACCAAGTTCCAGAAGTGTGTGTGTATAATTTTTTTTTAAATATGCTTGATGATGGCTTTTCAGTTGCGTTTGCAGACACTGGCTAATCAGGCCAGGAATGTTCCCTGCGCTGTCTCGTAGCAGTGGCAAAACAGTGATTATATAATCAGTACTGCACTTTATGGAGACTAAATAAGTCTGTTCCCCTTATGCTGATTCTTGTGCTTTTTCATGTTACTCTCTCTCTAACACCTTGGTGAGGCAGTAAGATGATGTTATTTACTTCGCTTTTTAATGACCTATCGCGTGCCTTGACACAGCTATTGGTAATGACATTATGTCAGAGTGTTTTTGTTTCTCAAGTTCACGTGATCCTTTCTTTTTTTTAATGTGTCAGATCATTGTTGTGATCTCACAACATTTATTTTCATGGTCTCATAACTTCTTGCAATGTATTCCAAACAATTAATTTATTATGACTAACACTCCCTCCGTTTTCCTTATCTGACCTTGTTACTCTACTTCAAGTTTTTTTCCACCTAGTTCAGTTTCCTGCTTCTTCTCTTGGAAGATTTTGGCATGCCCAAATGATGCTTAAATAATTTTTAACTTTGCTTTATTATATTCTTGCTAGTTCATTTTGTCCTATAGCTTTTTTTGAGTAAATCATGCTGATCTGGTGTACTGATCACCTTCTCAGATCTTGTGCTCTTCATCTTTTAGACGTTGGTTATTGTTTTCTACCCTACTTTTGTTTTTAAGGTGTTGAGTAATAACAAAAGCCATCTTTCATCACTCCAATCTTCATCTTGGTCCCTTTTTGTTGTTCCTTATGCCATGTACATGCCCTGGGTGGGTCCTGTGTTTCCCTGCTCTCAGAGCAGTGCACATCTGCAGTGTTATGTAATTAATGGTGATGTGGGTACCATCGAAGAGGTCAGCCAGGTGTATGTAATTCTGCTCCCCCTTCCTCCCCCTTGCATTTTTTTAGGTACCTGATCATCAGACAGTAAAGTTGAGTAATGTAGGAGAGAACAAACATTATGAAGTAGCAAAGAAATGTGTTGAGGATTTGGCACTCTACTTAAAGCCATTAAGTGGAGGTAAAGGTGAGTCTGCTGAGCAGTGGAATTTTGATGTCGCTCGCTTTTAACAGTGTTGTGTTTTCAGCGCTGATTGTAAATGTCAGTGAGACAATACTCTCATTTTTCTAATAAAATTGCCTTGTGTCTTTAAAAGCTTATTCACACTTGTGACACTTGTTTGTGGTTTTCTTATTTTTAAGTTTACAAAATACTCTATTTAATAATAATGCCTTGGGGCTAACTTTCTACTGAAACTGAACTTTCCCCAAAGGATGGCTTTGATGTCAGTTTAAGATTTTAATTAAAGTTCTTTTTGATAAAGACTTAACACAGAGTTGCCTAAGAGAAGGGAACGTACCTGTGACTGGTATCCAAGTCCTAGAGAAAGACATGCACTGTTAGACTTTTTTTTTGTCTCACTCAGATGAATTTGATGAGAAGCACTGCTTTGCCTTTTCTCCCTTTCTCTGAAGGTGTTGCAAGCTTGAATCAGAGTGCACTGAGCCGTCCCATGCAGAGGAAGCTTGTGACACTGGTGAATTGTCAGCTGGTGGAGGAGGAGGGTCGGGTCAGAGCCATGAGGGCAGCTCGGTCGCTGGGAGAGAGAACTGTCACAGAACTCATCCTGCAGCACCAAAATCCTCAGCAGCTTTCTGCCAATCTTTGGGCTGCTGTTAGGGCACGAGGGTGCCAGTTTCTAGGACCAGGTAAGGGACCTGTACATCTGCAGCAGAATACTTTTAGCTGTACCTTTTCTTTACAAAAATGTTTTGAAATTTCTTCTGTTCAGTTGAAGATGTTCTCCCAGAAAAAAAGGAGAAGGGGAAAAATCCCAAACAAATAGTAGTAAAATCTTCTGGCATAAAGTTTTTTGGTTGTTTCCCCTGCTGGTCCATTAAATGTTCTTTGAAATTGGGAGGAAGTATTTCAAAAATCCTGGCAAAGAGGAGTCAATAAGTACACATTGTGCACAGTTTGTAATGGAGTGTAGCAGGCTGGCTGTACTGCTGCCCGTGATTGGAATTGAATAGCTGTCAATACAATCAGCTGCAGCATACTTTTGAAATTTACAATGATTTAGTTACATAGAAAACAAATTCATAGTTAAGAATGCAGCTAAAGCGAGCACAGAGCGAGAAAATTCTCTTTAAAATAGAAGTTGTCCTCTCTTGACTCCTGTAACTGTTGACAGCATTCCAGTACTGTTCCCATATTTATTTTATAGTTTCTTGGTGTGGCATTGAAGAGGTGTCCAAAAGAACAATGGCTACAAGACAGCACAGTGGAGAAAAGTATAAAAACTGCACTACTGATGTGTTTATTACTGGAAGTTAGTCTTAGCTCTAAGTTTGCTGTGCTTAGAGTGGTTCTAAATATTTCTTCTAAACTAGCAGCTTTCTTTAAAAGTTTTGGGGTTCTTTTAGTAAAATAAAAAGCAATAAGGAATTACATTCAAGATGGTTTAGATGTTCCTGCTTACCTGTTCAAATACAGTAGCCTTGATGTTTTCTGGAATATATTTAACTTTCATTTTTGTGTGTTAAAGCTATGCAAGAGGAGGCACTGAAACTTGTATTACTGGCACTGGAAGATGGCTCTGCACTCTCAAGAAAAGTTCTGGTACTTTTTGTTGTGCAAAGGCTGGAACCAAGATTTCCTCAGGCCTCTAAAACAAGCATTGGTCATGTTGTGCAGCTACTGTATAGAGCATCATGCTTTAAGGTAAAACACCACTGTTGTGGTTTGTGCTGTGCAGTTGTTTTTGTGATGAACATGGAGATTTTTGGTTAAAGAAGGAATGTTTAACTATTACTATTTGTTAGGTCACTAAAAGGGATGAAGATTCTTCTCTGATGCAACTTAAAGAAGAGTTCCGGAGTTATGAGGCTTTGCGGAGAGAGCACGATGCCCAAATTGTTCACATTGCCATGGAAGCAGGACTTAGAATATCACCAGAACAGTGGTCTTCCCTTCTTTATGGAGACCTGGCACATAAATCACACATGCAATCCATTATTGACAAGGTTTGTCAAAGGGATGATTTTAGTATCTTTGTAGGATTAGTTTTGGCTATTAAATGATACAAGAAAAATCAAAGAACTCCATGAATTAACTTTTTGTTCATAATCCTATCAAATATTAATTAAAACTAGATTGAAATTTTTTCCCTGATGTAGCATATTCATCATATGAAGTACTTTAATTAACTTTTTGGTGTCTTATGATGAAGCTTCATAGGGCAGATTCTGAGTTGAGAAATAAAATTTCTCTCCACTGATCCTCTCTATATGCCATCTGAAGACACTATATATTGCATTTAGGAATCAATGTCATGAATATCTTTTTAAGATCAGTAATTGACAGTTGTAAGATGCAGCACACTAATGCTCCCTTTATTTTCAGCTTCAATCTCCAGAGTCTTTTGCTAAGAGTGTACAAGAATTGACAATTGTCTTGCAGCGCACGGGGGATCCTGCAAACTTAAACAGGCTGAGGCCTCATTTAGAGCTCCTGGCAAACATAGATCCAAATCCAGGTATGCAAATCAAGCTTTTTAAACATTTCTTGGTATTCTTCATATCTAGCAAAGTAAATTAAGATGATAACCTCCATTCCTGGTTTTGAAATTCCCATTAATGAACATAATAAACTTTTCTTCGGGGCTCTCCGAGTTCTGTCCTAGTACTTGGTGTTGTGAAGTAATACAAGATGTGCTTCTTATTTATGATACTGGAATTATTGACAGAGTGACAACCCTGCTTTTCATCATTTTAGATGCAGCATCTCCAACATGGGAGCAGCTGGAAAATGCAATGGTGGCTGTAAAGACTGTGGTCCATGGGCTGGTGGATTTCATTCAGAATTACAGTAGAAAAGGCCATGAAACTCCACAGGTAACCAGACCTGATCATTGCATCATGTCTTAATGTA
>VYZP01022731.1:0-27932 GCA_013400635.1 Hypocryptadius cinnamomeus
AGCAACAAATACGTCTGTACATAAGAACAAATAGTGAAGTATTTTTTACCTATATGAATAAAACACCAAGATGAAAAATGAGAAATGTATCAAAATGTAGCAAAGATGGTACAGATTCAGGATTAGGGTGAAAATACTGAACGCAGGGATGAAGATGTATAACAGGAGTAAAAAATATAAATGATTAGTTAATTATAAAACCAGAAGAAAAGCTCAAGAAGATTAAGCTGAGGGTGACAGAACAATTCCCAGCCCAAAGTCTGAAAGAACAGGAAGAGGACATTTCAGGTAGCAGGATCATTACCTGGTCCTATAGGTATAGATGAGAGTAGAATAGTGTAGGGCAGCAAGGTAGGAGAGAGGAGAAAGCAATTAGAGCATCAGATGGTTGGAAAGCTTTTCAAAAATGTGTATTTTTTCAAAGGAAGTTTTCAGAGTAGCTGTATTTAATTTAAAGACATGCAGGTCAAGGGAGGATGAGTAGGCAGATCACACTGTATCAATTCAGTAGCTATCCAAGGTTCTGGGGATTATTAGATACTGGAAATGTGAGAGATCTCACATATCAGAAGTTGAGATAAGCATTTTTCATATCATGCAACATGGGAAATCATTATTCAGTTGACATAAAATTAGGATTAATATCAGAAATATTAGGTCAGTAAGTAGCTAAAGGGGAAATCAAAGTGGTTACTGTTAGAAAGTTTCAGGCTAGAGGGAAACTATTATGAGAGTTCCTCAATGACCAGTCTTGGGAGCAATCTTGTTATTTTTGGAACTATTTAGCCAAAGTGTCAGTACTATATTAGTGACCTATCGTGGTAATTCATTTTTGCAGAGATAATCAATACTGAGGAGCACTGGGATATTTGTATGCAAAGAACTGGGTGACCTCGAGAACACGAATAACACCAGTGAAATAAAAATCTAGCATATAAATGGCAAGGCCATCCCCCCGCAAGGACTAATAAAATAGTTTCTTCCATAAGCCAGAATTTCATCAGTTGAAAATGACCGAGGTGGAAAAGGATAAGCCATAGGATTTAAGTATGAGCTGTTAGTGTTCTATGGACAATGCAACTCTAAACTGCATCAAACAAGATTTTTCAGGAGAGAAAGAAATACCAATATGGGCAAATCTAATCATAGCTATCTCTAAATTGCCATAGAACTCTGTTCACTCATGTTAAAGAATGATAAGCTTAAATTGGAAGATGTGCAGAAAAGAGGTGCCAGCATGATCAGAGAAATGGAAAATCTATCTGACAAAAAGAGACTGAAAATGCTTAAGCATATCTGGTCTGGTGAAATGAAAATCAAAAGAAAATATGCCAGGGAACTGAATAGTGAAAGGAAGGAAAAATTATTCAGTCTAGGAGGCACAGCTGGCATAAGAACAAATAAATAAATATAAGGTGGCCATGAATAAAGTTAGGCTGCAAATCAAAAATCTAAACATTAAACCAATGAGAACCTGTAATAGCCTTGGAAGAGAAAAAAATGGATGGAACTCCCATCCCCTTCCCAGAACTACATGTACCTGCACTGTGCTTTACAAGCACAGAGGGTGGATCAATATGGAAGGCTACTTGAAACAGTAAGGAGCTGGAGTTGGCAGCCAAAGACATCCCTACCTATCTTTTCAAAATGCCTTAAACAGCAACTACCATTTTTCAGGAGAACCTATGTATGATAAACAGAGGACAACAGAATATGAGTCTTCAGTTTACAGAATCATACACAGTTTTTCCATAGACTAAATGTGCTAATTAAAGCAATCTACCTAACTTTTTTGTAGATCTCACTATTTCATGCCCCTGAGATACTTGTGCTCTTTCCACTTCAACTACATTTTATTACTGAGCTGTTAAGTGACATTTTCATATACTTGAATATCAACTCTACCTTATATAAGTCAAAATACATAGGAAAAAGACTATCCAGCACCAGCCATGAAGAATTCCATTACTGAGGTCACAAATCTATAACTTACCCTCATCTCAATGTATCTACATTTCTAATAGATTAAAGACAGAATAATTTTGCAGGCATGGCAATTTTGGTTTGCTTTTTTTACATAACTATTCAGATGTAGTATAAGAGATGCTGTTGGTTGATGAAATCTGAATGGAGGGGACAGAAGAACTTTGCAACATCACTGCATCACTCTACCACTCACTCTTTCATTAACAGCCACTTTCCAAAACCGGCTCACACATGCGATTTCTTCCTGAGGAGGTAAGACTGACAAAAGTCAAGTATTTATTTTTTCGTAAAGAAAGAGGCTTACCTAACCAGATACATGAATTTAGACAGTTCAGTTCTCATGGACCCTTGTGAAGGGATATTTAAAGAGCAGTAACCTTTTCATTTTTTTGAACAGAAATGACTGAAGAGCAAGGAAGTGTAAGTGTCAATGAGACCTTGGCAGTTCTTTCACAACAAGCTCAGGACTTTTTATTGGACCAAAAGAAGAGTCAAGAACTGACCTGGAAAGCCATTGTAGGAGAAACTTGAGAAGGAATTTTCAAAGCTAAATTAGTAATCCAGCTGTTGACTGAATAGCATCCTGGCTAACTGTCCCCAGCTCAGCCTCTGGGCCATGACCACAATACATTTTCCCATTTTATATACATCTGGTATTGCCATATTGATGGACCATTGACTAGCTTGCACTGCTCACAGCTCCAGGAACCTGACTGAAAGGGCTGTAAATTGCACCAAAAATTAGTTAGCAAATTCATTTACTATTACTAAACATCCTTCCTTTAAGTCAATTGTGCATTTCCCAGAAAAAATCCATGTCTTATATTCAGTTGCCTACTGCAACAGTTGCTTATTTTATTTGTAAGTTATTTGAAGTTTGTTTTAAAGAAATTACTAAAAACTCACCTATATAAAAAGCAAATAAATAATGAAAAATGTTACCATCAGCAATAGTTAGAGCCTGTTTCAACCCTAGCAGAATGTAAATAAGGAAAGTCAACATTAACAGCAACATCAGAGATCCACTATTGCTACATAAACAAAAAACAAAGAGTAAACAACCATGTACAAACAACTTCATTCAGAAAACAATTATCTGTGACAGTGTACACAAGTATATTGTCTCCAACACTGCCCTAGAACAAGCAGGTATTCACAATTGTGCCACCTCTTTCAGTATGCCACTTATTACAGTTATTTCCCAATACCTCCTGACAGCAGTGTTACACAGCATTTATACATGTTAAGGCATGAAAGAATAGAGCTCAGTGCCTTCAACTCAACCTCAACTTCAACTAAATAAAATACTGCTTGCCCTCCTTTACCACAGAACTCGCAGGAACTGTTTGGACTTGGCTTACAGAGATATCCATCCTAGAGAGAGCCTTGTGGGAGTTGAGATAGGTGCACTGAGTTTAATGAAAGATGTTGTGCTCTAGCAGGGCTCCAGGACAGGTATCAGCAGCCACGCTGAGGTCACCACGGTGCCTGTGATGGGAGAGCTACAAATGCCTCTGTTTACGCTCGGATGCCTTCGCTCCTACCCAAGGTACGATTCGTCCCACACCGACGGATTTAAGTGGTGTCATGGGATGTGCTGCTGTGCTTCTGCAGACCCTACGCACAAAGCCTACCATCATTCCTAATTTCTTTGCCACCCTTGGGCTTTTCTGCACCAGCCTAGAGAGAATTTGATAAATTATAGCTCTCATGAGCTTATTTGAGAGCTGAAAAATACAGCCTGTATATTTAAAACATGGACCCCTCCAGAATCCACATCCTGTTTATTTATTTTTTTAGTATTTGCTCTGAATGCTACCTTCCAGGTAGTTCACATCTCATCACCAGCCATCTTGCTTGCAAGTGCAATATATGACATTGATGCTGTATCCCTAGAAATGCAGAATGATTAAAAAACCACTTTGATAACTGAACCTCATCATTTACATTTAAATGATATATTACTTTCTAAAAAAACCCTATCTTGTTATCCTAAACCTAATAAAATGTTCAGTTTTTATGTAGCTACTTTTATGTAGCTCTTGAGTATTGACTTAGATTTATTAAAATCTGCCATTTTATCTGCAGAATTTGTACTTGTTAGTATGGCAACTTCATCAGGATCTCTTAAGTTTAAAAAAAAAAGCATTGGATAAATATAATCTTCAGCACAATATATTGCTCAGTGTTTTCCATATAAATCTTTAGATCAGTATTGCTGAGCAAAATGACTGGAGAACTGCATTTCCTTCTGCTGTCACTTAAGTGTTCTATCTTATTTCTGGCACGTTCTAATTAGCTAATTGGTTTCGACCTTGTTGGGCTCTGCAAATGCAGTCCATGCAGCAAATGATACAAAGAGAGCAGCTGGTCCCATAATGTTATTGTACATTGCTTCATCTCCTGAATGAGATTTATCTCCCTGATCCAGTCTGTCACATGATCTGAGAAAAAAAAAAAATAATTTTGGGGCTTTTTGTCTTTTACTAAGAAAAATGTGTAAATCACAAACACAGAACAATTTCCACTGAGTGTGGAAACACTGTGAATGTATTTAGTACTCACATTTTTCTTAGGACACTAGGAAACTAATTTGTCTCTTTCCTGAGCCTATTAAATAGATGATGTTGTTATCTCAGGTGACATGTCAGCAGAAAGCTAACATGCAGTAGAGGCAGTACACAATACTAATGAAACACTCCACAGGCAAATCTGGTACACACTGTCACTAATTCAAAGTTCATGGTAGGTTTTCTTATCAGTGAAGCCACCTTTTCCATTTTCTCTTTCTTTACTGGCTTTATCCATATTAAGCTCAAAGGAACAAGAAAGCTCTCACACATGGCTTGCTGAATATTGGCATGATTAATACCTGCTCCCTGACAGCTGCTTGAATTGAGGTGTTCTCTCATTGTAAACAGTCTGGACTGTGTTCTACCGAGGTCTGGCTTTTGAGGAAGGTCTCTCATATGCACGAGAGGGTGGCAGGAGAGAGGGGGTGCAAACCCATTCTCCACGCTTGCCCTACTTTCTACAGTACCTGGCATGCCACAAAATAAGCCTGAGCAGTCAGGATCACTTTACCAGGACTTTTAAAATAATGTTAATTCTGAGCTACCATCAGCTGCCAACAATTTATTTTGTATTTTAAAAGTGCTGTTAACTCGGCATCAGGAGGCAGTTGTAGCTGAAACACAAATGGGCCCCCACTGACTATGTATGACAGTGCAAGGGCCAATAATTCAAAGCAAAAAATCTCTTCAACTAATTACAGGCCTGTACATTTCCATTACATTCCCAAACAAATCTAAATTGTCTTCTTAATGCAGTCACCACAGCATCTCCTTGGTAAAGGTAAGTATTGTTGCCATTTTCAGGAGGAATGGACAGGAAAAGATGATGGCATGAGGTCACCCGATAATGTATGACAGCAATCCCTACTTCTTATAAGCAAGGGTGCTTTTCTTCCCACCTCTCTGTTCAATCAGGATGTACCTTCTGGTCTTTCCCTTGCCTAAAGGCAGATCAGTTACCCAGGTGGATTAACACGGAAGAGCCCTATGCCAAAAGCAGCTGTTTCATCGACCACGTTCCTACTCCCTGTAAATTCACATGGGTTGCCATTCATCACCAAATGGAGGCATCTGCCACCATGGTTTCCTTCAAATTTAGCTCGAACTGATGAGTACTTAGAGCAATGCTTGGGGGAAAATCCATACAACCACAGTTAGCTCTAGCAATTAATTTGATGTGTATTGTTTACACTAGAACTTGCAACAAACCTCGAAGTTGAGCTACTGGTGCTCACCTCAGAGTATCTTCACATGACAGAAGGAATTAGACATTTTTAAGGGACATTTTTATCAATTGAACCAATTCACAGCCCCAAAATACTGCCTCAGACACACAGTTACACATCTTGATTTTTCTCTTTCCCCTGCTGCCCCGCCCCAAAAAGCTGCTGATGGGTTGCAGCACTTGACTTTCCATGATACAAAACAAGACTCATTTTCCATGGCGCTGAAAAGCCAGATCTCTCTAGGGAAACAATGTTTCCTCCTGCTGCATCGCCTTTTCCTCTCACCACACCACGTGCACACTTCAGAAGCACAAGACACCTTCCTGTTTTGTGCTGAGTACCATTTTTTGCTCAATTTCTAATCAGCCATTTGTTAAGGGAGCTGCAAAAGCACACAAAGGCAGCAGCTGTTCCCTCGCTGCTGCGAACGCGCAGCTCCGTGAGCAACTGCTGCTGGAGGGGCTGCCCAGAGGTGGCTGGTGATGCTCACTGAGGCCTCCCAACACCCCAAAGAGAATCCTTCTCCTCTGGAATGACTCTCACCCCATGGCATGAACAATTAAATTGCTACCAGCATTTTTTTTTTTTAATATAGGCATTAACCTCATGAAAACACAAAGCGTTTTCTGAATGTGTTACTTTATGGAAAGTATAACCTAAAGACATGGAGGGTGCTTTAAAAAAAGGTAATACATTCATTTTTTAAAATACTCTATCTGTTTTGCAGAAGAGGTTATTTTACTATTTGGTAGTTTTCGTACTATTATAAGCACAAATCAAATATAGTTAACAAAATTACAAGTAATGCCTAATTCAGATACATTCACCAAGGAAGCAAAACCAGAGAGCATTCTACACCTGAAGTTAAGGGTACAGAAACATAATAAGGAATGGACAAAACCCCCAGGATGATGCAAAACTAAAATGAAACATCTAGGCTGATACTCCATGTCATTACATTTTGCAACGCTTCAACAGCTTTTAAATAAACAATACCTATTAAATCTGATTTTCCCAGTATCTGAGATGCAGTTTAAAACAGGGAGGGGGAAAATCAAGTTTAGATGAAAATGATCAAACATACATGGATACAAATAAAGGCTCTAAATGGATGTTGTTGGTGTGATACCCCTTTAAGGAAGCACCACTTGAACATGCTAAACTAAAAGATCCTATAAAACTTCAGCAGAACTTAAAATACTTTAAGTAGCACTGCTGGGGGTTTTCAAATAAAACAATTTGTTCCTTTCCAAGGAAGAAACCTGCATTTTTGTGCTTTACTCCTGTGAAGACCCCTAGTGTCAGCAGAGCCCTCCAACAGACCAAAACATATGATGACACAGATTAATTTGAAGTAACCTGGTCCAAACCTCTACTACTCAGGAAATGAAACACTGATACTGCTATTCAGCTCCCAAGGAAGAAATATGATCCTCCATTTAAAAAAAACGAATGTGGCAGATGAGCTCAGTGTTCATGTGAACAGCATTTTTTACTGCAGAGATACTATTTAAATAGTAACTCTTGTTTTTTGTCTTAGTACTTCAACCGGGCTTAAAATCAATACTACTGGATTTGTTAATTAATACCCCTCTTTTTTACAGAGTATGTTTTACAGTGTAGTATCTCTAGATAAAAGATAGATAACCATGCTATCACTCTGAAAACTGTCCAAGAAATTACCTAATAATGGGCTTTAGTGTGTATTACTGTGCAAAACACTGAGTAAAACAGATTTTAACGAGAATTTAAGCATTTCCACTGTATTTTCTATAGGCTTTAGAGTATTCATCAAGCAAAATTATTTGAACACTGTGTTGCTTTTTACTAATTCAGCTTATTTGACAGCAGCAGATCAAAATTATACATATTAAATATACATATGTAGAAAGCAAGATATTGAATAGTGAAATGCCTGAAATGCTAAATTAAATCGCAATAAAAATTTGCTGTAGGACATGAATCCACACGCATTTTGAATTTAATGAAGTAAACTTACATAAAAATGCATGCAATTGCTTCACAATCTATGTAACCTTCCAAAAAATTTACTTACCTACCTAATTGCCGCTATTGATAACTGCAGGGAAATATAAATTAAAATAACTCACTTTGTAAGAGAAATATTTTGTATCTAGAAAAACATCAGTCACCTATACAATTCTGTATCCCTGCACATCACAAATAGGAAGCAGTTATGTTAATTGCCAGTGTTTAACATTACATTATGTATAGCAAACCTGTATTTAAATATCTATTTCTAGAGTAATGAGTAATCACATATGAAAAGGTGGTAAGTGCACATGTCTAGCAGTGGTCAATGTCTCAAGTGACAATCCTCTCCGGCATCTTTAGGTGGTGCCAGGATGGCACAGAGAGGTGCGCAGCCCAGTGCCTTGAACTGGTAGGGCCCCCTTTACAAGAACCCACAGCAGCACTCTGAGACAGCCTGAGCAACTCAACCAGAGCTGACCTCAGTCAGAAAATGCCTCCTCTGCCTGGAAAGCTATCCTGCGTCCCCTGGGAGGCTCAGGTGATGAACTGGGAAGGACTGTGGAGCAGCTGGAGCAGCTGGCAGGACACCCTCTTCTCCCACCTCCCTGGCAAAGGGGACTCCCACAAAGGTGTCTGAACTCTACTCTCTTTCCTCCATACCCTCCTTACCAGCACAAGGGCACAAGCATCTTTAGGCAGGAAATACCATTTTTATCTAAGTACTAGAAAGTCTTAAGTGTCTCTGTGTGAGTCTAAAATCACAATTTTTTTCATTTACGCTAGCTGATATAAGGAAGGAGAGAATCAGCCCCCTAATGCAAATGATACTATGCCACCTTCAGTGTGAGGGATATACATAAAATCTAAAATGTATGCTATTTGAGTGAGAATATAAATAAAATTACGCAAAGAATGTACTTGTGAGACAAAGTAGTTTTTTGGTGGTAATTTCTGAGGGGGAATGTTGCCTAGGCA
The DNA here is from genome assembly GCA_013400635.1 of Hypocryptadius cinnamomeus. Taxonomy (NCBI): domain Eukaryota; kingdom Metazoa; phylum Chordata; class Aves; order Passeriformes; family Zosteropidae; genus Hypocryptadius; species Hypocryptadius cinnamomeus. The sequence goes on from VYZP01022731.1 coordinate 8,756, forward strand.
ATAGCCAGCAAGTTAAGGTCACAGTTAGAACTAAAAAGCCTTCCTTTAAAAGGCAAAGAAGTATGATAAATTACAGAGTTACATGAAGTTTACTGAGCTTCTGGCATTGTTCCAGCAGAGCTATAATCCACTCTGGCTGCCATTCTTGTTCTAATACTCATCTTTGTACAGAAACAGAAAAAAAGAGCAGCATGGTCTTTCAGGTTACATGTATGCATAAATCTCACCCAGATATCCCTGAAATCCACACATCTTTGCAAAGCAAAACTCACACCTGCTGCCTGGAATCTATTAATAAAAATGCAACAATATCTAAAGATCAGCTGAAATAAGTCTCCTCAGCCTGCATATACAACTCCCATCCCAAAATCTGGTTACCTGGAATCCAAGAGGAGACTCACACCCATTTGCTGTATAATGTAGCAGGCAAACAGCCCACCTGCCATGGGATGGGCCAGAAGCACCCACCCACACGAACAAGATGAAATGTCTTAAACAATGCACATTGGGTCAAGTGATTCACCTTTTAAAGAAGCTGCAAAAGAGTTACTCTACTTCAACACCTCCCTCTGTTTAATAAAAGTTTAATAAAATATTTACACTGTTTAAAACGTTTAGGCCATTTCAGTGTTTTTGAAGATGGGAAATCATGGTTAAGGGAGCATCTTTAAATCTGAGGAATATTACATATGAGGTCAAGCTCAATAATAGATGAAATTGTACATACTGTTACCATTTTAGTATGAGTCTTAACAGAGATATGATGAATTAAAATACTAATTTGTACTTGCACTGTATTTCAACCAAGTATATTATATATGAATATTAAATTCCTGACACTCCAGTGACTCATGTTGAAAAGGCTGGCTTTTCTTGCTTCTGCTACTTACATCAATTGAAAAAGCAATATACAATATTAGTCATTTAATGAAACTATTAAATAAGCCAACAAACAAAAAGCTCAAATACTCCTTGGGAGTTTTGTAAGTAGAACAGAAGGGTGTTAAAGAGCAGGAATTAAAAAGTGAACAGTATTGACATCTGCACTTCAGGTTCTTTTTACAGTCACAAAGGAACAAATACAGAAGATGGCTCATTTAGCTTAGTTCATGTATCTGCTTTAAGCTAACTGACTTTAGAAAGGAATGTTTCTCTTCTCTAAGAACTGATGCTAAATCAGTCTGATGGCTGCAAATGTAGATATTCAAAATTTAAGTTGAATTCTACCCACTGTTTTCAGAAGATAGCAAAAATCCCACACCAAAACACAACACTCCCTCTCTCCCAAAGAAATTGCAAAAATATTATCGATAAGGAGGATTTAAATTAGTTAAAGAGCAAGACTTCAGTGCAAGAAGATTACACCATTACCTACAAAAAGGAGAGAGATAAAAGGTCTTCTCCCTTCACCCAGGACAGCAGATCCAGCAACAGATTTAAATTGCAGCCATGCAGACTTAGACCTCCAGTTAGGATTAACTTTCTAATGGCCAGCTAATTGCTGTCTAAGCCTAAACAGATTTTCTAAGAAGGCTGTGAAATGTCTACCCCTCTGAATTTTGCTGAAAGAGCTGATACCTCTTGGAAATTATTTCTCTTTAAAAGGCAGGGGGCAGACAATAAAATGTCCTTATAATTCCCCTGTTGTACGAGCGGTTCTTGGTTGATAGGTTCAGTGTCCCTCTTACACACAGTTTCAGAAAGCACTGCTACTCCACCTTGGCAGCACCATTCCAGCTTCCAAATCCAGCAGAGAACTTGAGGGCCCACAAATGCACAACCCATACTTTTTTTTTGTTGTTTTTTAAAACACTGTCCAGTGTCAGAAACAAAGGCAGCATGCCTAATTTCATTACAGTGTTGCAAATTAGCCTCCTTTAACCCAGCAACAGTCATTTGGCACAGTGGCTTTGTTTTCCATTAACTTTCCCTAATCATATTCCAAGTCCCAGTAATGATTTAATACCTTGTGTTCATTGCCAGTTTTGCTGCTGCCAGTGCTTCACCTGCCTTTTTCCCCCTCTCCCAATCCCATCATCAACAGGGTCTTGGCAAGGCACAGTTAGAAGAGTGCTTATCCACCATTAACNAGAAGAGTGCTTATCCACCATTAACACTCGCTTCGTGTCTACAAGTCTCAAGGAAGCCATCAAGTTTCCTTGAGTCAGTGAACTTACACTCAATTAACTCCAAGAGCACTGCAAGTCCTTACTTTCAGCCACAAGAGGCACCATTTTGTCTTTATTTCCTCCATACCAATATATTTTCATGAAACAAACACATCCATTTTTCTTACCCTCTACCAAAACATCATGTCTAACTGGAAAAACCCCAGCAGAAAAGTTACATAAGCAAAATGTACAAAGTGTTTCTATTTTATCTGAGAAATTCTTAAAAAGCAATATTCTCAAAAAAAAAAAAAAAAAAAGGCACAGAAGAAAATGGGGAAAAAAAAAGAAAAAAAAGAGGAAGCTTTGCAAGTATTGCTATCTGCTTAATAGTGCTTTGAGGGCAACTTTGCATTCCAGTTCTGTCCAATCCAAAAGAAATAAACTGACTGCTCTCTTTTGCTTTTAGGAGTGTGTCGATCATCAACACACTCCACCCATTATGCTTAACCATCCCTGTTTTCTTCCTCTTTTCTCTTTCCAGCCTTTTACCCTACAGGAATATTTCTTTCTGCTTTACTTATACTCCCTTCTTTTCCCAGCACTGATGTTTGACATAATCTTTACATATTTTCCACCACTTTCACTGTTAGAACTGATTTTAGTTCTTGGTAAACAATTACAGTAAAAAAAACATCTGAAGAATTTTTAAACTAATCACACTTTTCGGGCAATTTGATTAAGCACAGCAGTATGATGATACCCTATAGATTACACAAAAATCACATCCTTTTTGTGACTGAGACTCAACTAAAACCACACACTTTTTATTTAATTATTAACATATAGTGGTATTGTGCCTTGCAATGGAGAGAGATACTGCCAAGACAATCCTTGGTTTTTTGCACCTTATACTTCTGCAATTCAATCCGCCTCCTCAAACTATTCTCTTTCTACAATGGATTAAGTGTCCTTGCAACAAAAGTAGGAAATTAATGCATTTTAACACTTCTATTAATGGAATTTTGTAGCTGTTGTGTGTCTTGACTGTATCTTTCTATTCGGCATTTTTATATGGTGCGTATGAATTCAGGAATGAATCATTCATCTCCCCCTGCCCCCTTAACATTAGCTATGGTTGGTTTTCTGTGTCCCTTATGGTGGTGGAAAGAACACTTAATGGTCCTTCTACTGGCATTTGTGCTGTTACATCCAAAATGGGAACAGTGTGCAACCACTGACAACAGAAATTTTCCTGTATCACGCTCAGAATTAGTCCCAGATGAAACTCAGTGACTTAAAATAAACCCTAACAACCAATCTGGGCCCACTTGAAGCAAACACTGGTAGTTATAACACTTATTTAAAGAAATTAAGTATTACTTGTCACTCCATCAGTAGACTAAAACAAGCATGGAAAGAAATTCTATTAGAAACCTTCTGCATCTGTAGAGAATAGCAGAAACTCTAAATGTGGCAGAGTAATTCTGAACACTGCACATTTTATTAGATCTTGATAGGTCAAATCTCAAAGGGGAGCCCAGTGAAGCCTGAAAGACTTTACACTAATATTTGAGATCTTATGAATAGGTATTTCCATCTTTCACTTAAATTCTTAATCAAATCTCTACAGGACAACAAAAACGCCACATTTTATTGTGTACAAAAATACAACAGAGTAAAATATGCTATAAGTGTAATTTTTGTATGGGTGCACTGCAGGGACACCAAAGGGAATGGGAATACTTCTCTGCTGTTACTGTGAGGAAAAGAATATGGCTGCATCTTATTGACCATACTCAAATAGCTAACATGGATATAGCAGACCTCAAACCTGGTCTCAGAAATGCAAACATCCACAGTTCAATCCAGCTCATGCTCAGTTATTTAAGATGCAAGGGAAAGGGGAAGCATAATAATGTATGCGTATGTACAGAGTAGAGTGTACCTGTGCTACCAAATGAGTCTAGCCCTAGCAAACTAGCCTGTTATGTAAAAAAAAAAAAGTACAATCTGAAAAAAAATTAACATATACTTGTCCTAGGTAACCCAAAATGTTACCGTATTCCATATCCATCTCTGCCCAAAAATGGTCACAGTTTCCTTTAGACCCAGCCCAGCCAGAACTGGAATTGTTAGACAGTTGGGAGGTGCTGGTCACTTGAAAAGATTGGAGCACCCAAGCCAACCTGCTCTTCCACCTGGCAGCGTCTGCCAAAGTCGCAGGCTCCGCTTTGGGTGGCTTTCTGGGCTTGCAAATGCAGCCACTCAGAAAAGCTGCATTTCCCAATCAGAAACTGTTTTTAGAATGAACTTTGCAAATCCCATCAGCAGCAAAGCTTGAGCTGGTCCCTGGGGCTGGGCCACCCCATATGGGTGCCAACAAACCCGTTTCCCCCAGACACACACCTGCAGCAAGGATGACATTAGCACCAACACCGGTGGCATCCCCACAGGTGGCAGGAGAAAGTGCCACACACACCAGGGCAAGTCTTCATCTGCAACTAAAATGGCACCATAAGCTCTTGCCTTCCTGCAAGGGTTCTTGTCGTCTGCCATCTTTTTTCCATTTGTTTCGCAGACCACGTGGTCAACTGGGGAGCACCATTTTATGGAACAGAGGTGACACCATTTTCCCTTTGTCCTTCAAGTGACACAGTCACCTGGAGGGCACCATTTTGTGGGCAGGGTGAGCCGCCATTTTCCCTTTGTCTCCTAAGACATAGATGCGTGTGGCAGGGGCCACCTTGGAGGCGGGCAGTACCCTGACAATTTGGGTGACTCTTTGTACCCATGGAGCTTGTGAAATTCAGCAATTTGGTATCTAGGGATTACTTACTGTTATTTTTTTCCCTGTTGCTGTTTCACTTCTTAGTAAACAGTTATTTTTTCACTTATATCTACTTGTATCCATTCCTTATTCATGGAAAGAGACTGGTTGAAACTTAAGGAGATGTAAATAATTTCAGAGTGTCCACCTCTTTAATTTGTCTTAAACCAAGACAACACATTTGGTACATTTCTCCTAAAAAACAGGGAGGCTTTTATATTCAATACTTCTTCCTACACATAACTGGATGAGTATTCAAGATGTAACTAGCTCCAACAAAAAAAACTGATTCAAATTTCCCTTTCTAAACTATGTAACTTCACAACTTGAAGCAATTTTGCATCATTACACATGTCTCCTTGAAAAACAACTCAAAAGATCAGAGCAGCTACATCTGTTTTCTCAGCTCTCAGTTGGGTGAATTTATCTTCAAAATGGAGATACGACATCCTTACAGAGTACAGTGAAAAAATAGTGGAAATTGACCAGTTAGGTTCTTTGGGTTTTCATTTCCTTGTGTCACCCTTTGTGTTGACTCTAAGCCTGCAATAACAGGAAGCTTCGGTCACAGTCTTACACCTGGATAAATTCCAGGGCTTTTCCTTCTTAGTGATACTGGTAAGGACTGTAATGTTTACGATAAAGTCATTAGCTTCCGAAGTAGAAAGGAAGGTTGCTCCATAAGGGAGTTTTCCCCTGGAGGACAGAAAGAAAAACATGAGCTAGAGCTTTTCCAGCAGCACATGCTAGATGAGGCACCTTCAATAAACAGTTGATACAAAGAGGGTCACTGCAGTCTCAGAGGTGGTTTTACAGTGCATACTTCTATAATTCTTGTCAAGGAAAGATAATAGGAGAGCCTGGTGCTATTAAAAAAATATTGACTTATACCTAAAAGTCATAGCACAGTCATACTTCAGAAATTTATATAAAAGCACAAAGAGACTGGTAAGTAGAGAGATTCATTCAACTGATAATTCTAGAAAAAAATTAGAAGCAATTAAAGCCTCAGACTGAAAGAATATTATCAAACAAACAATCATGGAAGTAATTAAAAGCATTTGATTGCTTCATAATGGGCAGAGCTAATCAAGCCTGTTCCTAATCAAAGTGTTCTGCTCATTTTAAAGGTAACAGTAAAAAACAGGGAAATTACTAAAGAACAGTTTACACTGCAATGTAATAGCTACAACCTAGGTAAAACCTGCCCACATACATCATCCACCATGCAAGTAACCAATGTGGATATTCACTGCATCAAAAGGATGAAAAAACATCTGCTCATCAACAATCCAGTTACTTACATTCCAGCAAGGCAGCTTTAAGTAGGTCAGGGATGTGGAGGAATGTGCAAATCCAGATTTCTGAACTACTTATATATCCACCTCTGGCAGCTGGCATTCCTGCAATATAAACCTACCTTTGCCCATCAAAGTAGGGTGAGGAAACTTCTCTGTGTTTCCTTATCTAACTGGCTAGTGATCACTTCAGTCTTCATGGAAGAAATATTTTTATTAACATGAATGAAAGCTAACCTGAGTATTTTTGCTCTCTCCTTCCTACTAATGCAAAATAAAAACTTATTTAATGATGGTGGGCAGACTTTATCTTAATGCCAGTGCTATATCACTGACTCTGTAACGTTTTATCTTAATGAAGTTAGAGTCAAAATAGAAGAAAAAAAACCCAAACAGGTCTATTTTTTGAGGTATGCCATTTGCTGCACTACATACTAATCTTAAGAGGTAGAAATATGGGTTGACTCATAACCAGCAATTCACCCTCCAGTGCCACTGATCAGTCAATCCCAAAGCATTTTACCAAGGAGAGCAGCACCACTTCCTCAACAGCTCAGATGGAGATGGTAAATAATTTGCCCAGAGTCACCACCTACCACTGGTAGAGCTGGGACTGTAACTAAATTCAGTATCAGTCTGGTAAATGAACAGATCATAAAACTTGATCAAAAAAACCCATCAAGTGTTTTCTTTTATCATATAACATCAGAAAGTTACATACATGTTGAATATATATGAGGAATCATGTTACAATACCTAAAGATAGAACAACAATCATTTACTATTGACTTGATGCTGTTGTAATCTGGATTTTAAATAATTAAATATGTAAGCTTACTTAAAACACAATTCACAGAAGGGTCTCTATGAAGAATTCAAGTTTATTGCAATTTCTGGGTATATGTTCTCAGATCTGCTAAGACAGCTCAGTTCCTCATAAACTAAAAGTACTAAACAGCCACCACCTTTCAAAAAAACCCCCCTCCAACAGACTTTGGAAAATAAATCAAAGCTGGATCAATCTCTATTGTCAGTTACAAGAGAATGAATTTGAAGAAAATGTTAGTATTTTGGTGCTCAATATTTATGCTCACAAATTGCTTTGCCGACATGAAATGCGTCGGTACTCTTATTGCCAAACTTATCAACTATCCTTTTTTCATAGGCCCCTTCTTATAACACAATTGCAGTATAGTATAGAAAGTGGGAAGTTTTTATGACAAAAAAAGGTCAGATTAAATATTGCACATAAACACCATACTGCCACCCATATTCACAAAAACTTGAAGCATACTTAAACCATTTTATGAATGTGAATGAAAATATAGCAATGTTTACTGAATTAAATAACCATAGTTACCTGAAACAAAATTTTTATCTTACAAACCGACTAACTGCAATGCTTATTACAGCCTTTCTTTCATTTACTGGTTGTTGTATCTGGGATTGTTATGGAACTTAAGAGCATATCAGCCATGGGCAAAGAGCCACTTTTTATTGATAGACAAGTACATATTTGTTCCACTCTAGACTTTTAAGCAAGTTCTGCACCCACTTAGCAAAGAACATTATAGCTAATATAAGGAAGAATACAAGATATTTTACTTGCTCCTTTCTTTGCCTTTATCCCAGTGTCATGGCATCCTGTGAACAAAGACCTATGGAGTCAGTCGTCGTAAATGCAGTGTTAGCCCAAAGCCATGAATTATTGTCACTCCATCTTTCAATGAGAAACTATATACATTCATTACTGCACTAAATAAACTTACTCATCAAGCAGGCTGAACCAGTTCTTGGTCAGTTCCATTCCCATCTCAATTTAAGCACTGGGAATAGGAAAGAAAGATCAAGAATAGACTATGAACAGAAACATTTCCTACTGCTTGCAATGAATTGTCTGGAATCCTCCTCTAAGTCTCCAAGAGGAGATATGGGGAGACCATTATCTCTCATCGAGTTGATGAACTGTTAACTGTTTAATCAATATAGAAAGCATCGTGTGTCTAACAAACAGTCATTTATGCCTGTGAAGGAAGAGAAGGACCTTCATTGTAGTTAAGAAATACAGTGATTAAGGAAAAGGACAAGTTTTAGGAGAAAATACCAATCTGCATTGATCTCCTGAAGGATTTCAAGAAGGAAATTAATCAGGAAGATGGATGTAATCAAGAGTTACAGACATGCAGAATTCCTGGGCAGCTGAAAATCTCAGAAATACACAGCAAGTCTGCTGGATGGAAGGAGAACAGGAAGAAGGTGGGGAGAAAGGGAGAAGAAGCTCTGCAACGAAATTTTAGTAGCAGAGAGATCTAGCATTATCTACCACTTCTTCTTTCATATCCTTTACAAATATTTTGTAGGCATCTTTCAAGTACTTCACACCCAGATATCAAGCTCATGTTCTCCAAGTAGCCAAGAATAAAGGAGCATGTCCATGTACACAATGCAAAGCACACGTGAAGAACTGGTATTACACTGGTCCAGAAGAACTGTTGTGCAGTAACAGCGACAGGTTGCATGGCTGCCTGGCATGCAGAATGCCAAACCTGTGAAAATGCCAAGGGACATTCCCACACACTGTCTAGTTTCATTATGTTCTACAGGGTTCTACCAAGTATCTTTTGTGGCTTTGCAACTGATTAGATAGTACAGTAAAGGGATGCAGCTTGCATTGTCTCAGAGCCTACACAGGATCAATGGTAGGAGCACAGACCAAGACTCGGCAAACTCTTGCATGTGCAATGACGTCAGTTGTAAAAGCTTCCTACATCATTCCTCCGACTGCATAAGAAGGTACTCACCATCTGCATTGTTAGGAGAAGAAACAGCAAAGTGAATAATAGCATAATTCACATAAAAGTATTAAATGCTATAGCGTGAGAATATAACTGTTGTGTGTACTTGCTTCCAATTTGTAAGTTATGCTTGATACTGGTGCAGTATGATACACACAAGAAAATGCAAGTAAAAAGGTAACTGGATGATGCTATGCAGCATAAAGTGTCCTCTGGACCTTAAATATAGTAAACTGCCATTTAAAATAGAATAAAGGCAATAAGGCAGTCACATCAACGAAACATTGTGGAACCCACCTTACTACAGTTTGTCTTCGCAGAGGAAAACTGTAAGCAGTATTATAGCACAAATTAATATTGGTTTCTACTGTAATCGCACAAGTGTGAAAAAAAGAACAACTAAAAATTGCACCACAAGATTTATTTTACATCAACAACTGCCTGAAAATCTCAGGCACTGGAAATTTTAGTTTCATTTGGACTTCGAAAAATCTAAATAACTGGACTTCTAAAAAGCATTAGTCCCTGAAGAACCAAACTGTTTATGCTATACCGTGCTCAGTCTGAATTCCAGATAGACTCAACAGCCTCCTACATAATGTAACTGTCCTGGAATAAAATGAGGTTTTTCCCTTCTTTCAGGCATAAAATACAGGAACACTGGAAGCAGGCAACATGTCTCTAGTGCAGCATTTGGGCTCTATTAGTCAAAGTGTTGTATTCCTTAAGTATACATCAGAGGATAGATGTGCACATAAAATACCATATGTCAGTTTCAAAGCTATAATTTACATAGTTATTTAAACTTATGCAAATCAGGACATTAAAGCTGAGACACACACCAATAAAAGGAAATTATAAGTTAGAGCTGCCACATTGTCCTTAACTTCCTGCCAGTGACTAGGTATAGTGGAACATATGGCACCATGCTCTCCCACTGTTCCCCCTGCTCCTGAGAGAAGGCCATATGGCCCACGGTACCTAGACACAACGGGGTGCGTTAGGAACACACGGCAGCCTCACCTCGCCCTTTCACTCTTACAGAGCTCATGCCAACCACTTGGAGACAATCCTTAAGCTGTGGCCCTTTTTGTCCTGGTTACTTCTCCTGGCTCTTTTCACAGAGCAGCATGAACTAGAAGTAGGAACTCACATGCGTTCCCTGACTCAACCTGGAGAATTCCAGATTTTCAAGCAAGGTTCATAAGATTTTCTATCCTGCAACATATTCATGAAGTAGCTTGGTGTAAATCACAAAGATCTATCATTTGTGAATCACGAGGCCTTTGCCTCTTCCAGCTTGCAAGTAAGGATCACAGAGGAGTTTATTTCCTTAAGCCTGGACTCAGTCTCCTACAGTTTTCCCGTTAACAAAATACTGAATATAACAGCTGAACAAGAGTTGTGTGTGTCAACTTTGGCAAAGTTTTGAGATCATAATAGAGATGCTGACAACCAAGGCTAAGATTAATTAGTGATAAGGAGGTTTGTTTTGCAAAAGTGGCAGAGACTCAATTTTACCCAGTTAATCAAAAAATGTGTTTTTTCAAGGAAATTATTATGGTTATCTTTCCAGCTCATAGTAAAAACCAGTCGTTTGTTTTGTCTGGGGCTTTTTTTCACACAAAGCTCTTACCATTCCAGGTTTAATTTGCTAAATGAAAAAAAGCACATTTATAAATTAAGCATTTATAAAATGGCCTCCCTCTAGTGCATACCTAATTTAAGACCTTTAAGTGCTTTTAAATAAAAAAAACCAAAACCAACCCTATTCATGTAGGTTTTTAAATCAAAGGAGACAAATAATGTATAATAAAATCAGGGAGATTAGCAAAAAACCCCTAGGGATTTAATAAAGATAAATATCACACTGTTAGGGTTCACCTGTTAATTCCACATTTTCAAACACTAACAAAACCCAACAAGTTCATGGTTTCTTCCAAATGAAAGAACACAGTAGAAGATCAGAAATACAGATGTCACACACGCATCTTTCTATGTTGTTACTCAGAATTTAGCATCATTTTACTAAATAGCTTTAGTGAATCCATCAATAAGAACAGTAGAGCTCCTATCTTCTGAAAATCCCTCAAGTTTCCTGAGACTACTTACTCCTCTCAGCATTAAACTGTCAAAAGCTTAAAGCTTTACAAGACATCTTAATTCAGACCTATAAATTTTACCTGACCGTGTTTGAAAATGAATAGGTTGACAACTGCTATTTGTTACTGTGACTGCCGGCTAGAGTTAAAGAGTCACAAGACAATGAAAATACTTGAAGGAGAAGTAGTATATTTAAACAAAAAAAAGACAATACAGCTTTTATTGCTCCAACTCTACCAAACCACTTTCTCCAGAAACTGCTCCTAGAGAAACATGCCCACCCTTTCATGAACCTTCCCCTTTCCTACATGATGATGTGATACTCCACCAAAAGGCTCACCTGCTCAGGGGAGAAAGTGGTCTGAGCATACACTGAATGTCTGCATCATGTGACGTGTCTGCTACTGACACATGCCAGAAGCCATGGCTTACAGATGCTCATGCTGTAAAATGCTCTTCTGGGCTTAGAAAAAGCTCTGCCAGTCAGCTGGGAACACACAAAACTGCAGCTCTGCTGCAGTGAGGGGAGGTAGGTCCAGATTAACTCAATCTCTTCCTGACAGATTGATATTTGTGCCCCAGTACTTTATATTCCACGATAGAAGAATCCTTGGGACACATGCACAACAAAACGAATGCAGAATAAAAAGAACCCCAAACAGTTCATTTACTCTGCATATTTGAATACACCATTGTTGACAGTTCTCCACAAGTGCAACCTTATTGTAAAATTATGTCAGGATCCTGACAACTCTATGCAAGTTAATCAGACCTCAAAGTATCGTTTTTCAGCTACATGAGGCCTTAGCCATATCAGTTTGTTTTATTACCAATCATATGAAGTTTAACAAGATCAAGTGCCGGATTCTGCTCTGGGGGTGGGGCAACCCTGGTTGTGTGCACAGACTGGTGTTGCCACCTTATTGCAAAAGTTCCATACCTTCTTGGTGATTTCTCGTGGGCAGCTCCTCACAGCACTAACTCCTTCTTCTTCACAGCACAGCCAACAAACTCTATCTATCTAACTTCTCCACCAGCCAACCTACTCTTTTACAATACTCATCCTAACTGGATCTAGCTGTAGCCTATTAAGGACAGGCCTGTTCCTAATTCAGCTGTAACTCCTTAGGGGTGAGATTACCTTTCTCACAACCTCTATTCTCCTACATTCCATCCATCCACAGACTGGGGAGCAAGACGCTGAGGAGAAGCACTGAGAAAGAGACCAGGGGGTCCTGGTTGATGGTAAGTTGAACACAAGCTGGCAGTGCTGTGACTGCCAGGAAGGCAACTGCACCCCAGGGCACATCAGGCACAGCACTGCCAGCCAGGCAAAGGAGGGGACTGTCCTGCTCTGCTCTGCACTGGGGCAGCCTCACCTCAAGTCTTGTGCACAGGGCGTCACAATATAAGAAAGACATGAAGCTATTAGAGAGCATCCAATGGAGGGCCACAAGCATGATGAAGGGTCTGGAGGGGAAGCTGTATGAGGAACAGCTGAGGTCACTTTGTTTCTTCAGCCTGGAGGAGACTGGGGGAACATCTCATTGTAGTCTTCAACACCCCTACAAGGAGGAGGGGAAGGTACTGATCCTCTTCTCTCTCATGACCAGTGATAGGACTCAAGGGAATGGCATGAAGCCAAGTCAGGGAAGGTTCAGGTTGGATATCAGGAAAAAGCTTTTCACCCAGAGGGTGGTTAATCACTGGAACAGGCTCCCCGGGGAAGAAGTCACATCACCAAGCATGAAAGAGTGCAAGAAGTATTTGGACAATGCTTTTTAGGTACATGGTATCATTCTGGGGGTGTCCTGTGGAGGGACAGGAGGTGCATTTGATGATTCTGATGGGTCCATTCCAGCTGAGCTGTTCTATGATTCTACTGGCTTATGCGAAGCTTTTGTCACAAGAAGAAGATAAAAACTTTTTGGCCACAAGACAAGAGAGACTAAAAAATATTCTTTTATCCCTCCTGTTTGCTACAGGCTTGAAAAATATCCTCTGTTTAAAAACAAATAAATAAAAGGATGAAATTTTATTAGTAATTCCAACAGACACTGCCTTGGGGCTGTTCCCACAACACTATGAACTGCTAGCTTGGGGAAAAAGCAGTTTGAGTTCAATTTACATAACAAACCAATGCTACAGGTTAATCTCCTATGCCTGCACTGAGGAAATCAAGTGGAGTTGCAGATGTCACTGTAAGTTGTTAACTTTAAAATAGGCTTATAAATGCAGCAACTCACAGTAATGGTCAGTCCATGTAACTGATTATGAGATGCAAGAGAAATAACATGAGGTCACTTGACTACTGTTTTTTTCTTGAGGAGTAGTTCAGAGAGGCAGCATCCTTCTGCTGTGCACAGTGTAGCGATCATATCTGATGTCAACCTGAAATGTCCTGCCTAGTAAGTGAGGTTAATTAATGATGCAATCATTCCCTGAGTGAACTATATTACAGCCAGGCTAAAAATCCCTTTATCGAAGGACATAAAAGCAACATTGATAGGTTGAGGAAATCAGATCTTGGCAAACCCTACCAATTATGGAGTGAAAATTCTGTGGCAAATATTGACCATAACCAAAGAGACAAGGACCAAAAGAAACCACTGTATTTTCTTAGCCAGTATCTCTGAATGAAGTACTTGTATGAGGTCACATGAGTGCAGAAAGATCATGAGCCACTCTCTGGGCCTTCCAAAACACCTTGTGGAGTGCAAAGATATACAGGAGTGCCGTGCCAAATGGAGATTGCCAGTGGTGCTGTGGTGGGCAGTTTTACTGGGTCTTACACCCTCTCCTCTCCTTGCCTGGAGTTATAGCCTCTCCTAGGAAAGGCAGCCAGTATTTGCATGGAGTGCTCCAACTGCTAGCACCAGCCTTTCAAATGACAATGAGGGATGGTGGGAAGAGTCATCACTGAGAGGGAACCTGAAGGGGCAACAGGGGCCAATTAGTAAAAAAGTAAGAACAGAGCAGCTGCAGAACTCAAACAGAAAATGGCACACAGGAGGGTAAGCTATCCTGAAACAGTCATCCTTCAGTGACCCTTCTGCTGCTGCTGCTCAGGCCTTTCCCTTTTCCTACTGCTGAACTTAGCCAATCAGAAAAAAGAATCCTGATGTGCTGAGGAAGAGAAAATTTTCCTCTCCTTGAAGCTGTGAAACATCTTTGCTGAGCAATACTTAAATGTCAACACCAATATGTTATGGTCTACAAAAAAAACATTATTATGAGAAATCACAGATGCTGTTGCATTTCATAGTCCAGGTGGATTATGTTGTCTAGAAATATTTTTTGAGAACAGCTCTTTGAAGCCCCAGCTACATACTGTAACCAGTTTAATCTCCTCTATACGCAACTGAAATGTAGTAAGGGCTGAATTTCTTACCTGGAGATCTACTTTTCCAAAGTTCAGAGCTTATGGCCTGAGATCAATTAATTTATCTTAACTTCGCCTAGCTGGCCAAAATCATTTAAAGGCTAGACCAAGACCCTTGGACTGCAAGAGCTCACCACAACAGAAGGACTATCTGTTTCTTCCTGAACCGGTGTTTTTTGAGTGGTTTCAGTTTGTTGGTTTGGGTTTGTCTTTTTCATGTGAACTTAACACTTTCAGACTCATGTTTCAGTAAGAAATTTCACAGCTTTCAAAATTCAGAAATATTCTAGGCAAAGTGACCTATGTGTTCCCACCACTGTTAAGAGTGAGGAAAAGATTCAGCTAGTCTTCTTTCAAGAGCATGGCTTTCAAATCATTGCCAACAGCATTCCTCTTGAGAAAAAAAAAAAAAAAAGAATGAAAGCAAACCTAGAGAAGTATTTTTTTTTTCTTTTAGAACAGTGTATTTCTTTATTTTCATAAAACTGTGTAATCTCCATCTCATTAAGATGCCTAAATAAGGCCTGGGTTTTTTCTCTCTTCTTGGTTTCTTTTTCTCTCTGTCCTTTTTATACCTGGCAGGATTGCTCTGGACCTCGGAGCTTTGTGGTTTATGCATTTCTTTGTCAGGTTAGATTTGCAGATTGGCCAGAAACAAGACAAGACTTGTCAGTGTTAATGCTCCTGGCACTGTCTCTTCACAAACCTTCGATATTTGCTGTTTTGCTTATCTGGTGCAATAAAGTTCAACTACATTTTGCATCTGATTAAGAACCAGCCATCCAAAACCATTCTCCCCTTTGCATCTGAAAAATGAAAAATGTACATACTGGTGTTAAACTAATCTATTCCTTTAAGAAATAACACTGGAAAGGCTACACCCAAATTAAGTATACCTCAAGTATTACAGATGGTTCTATACGAGTTACTGAAAGTTTCCACCTTAGTGCACCACGAATCAGACCCTAAATATGGTGTGTTGAAACTAAATTACTACTGTTGCATCAATAAACACATTTACTGTTCTCTAGTTTTGCTGATTATTAAATAGCTTATAAGGTCACACAAACAATTTTCCATTACTTCCAAAATAATCATACCTGGCATTTAATTTCTTTTTTCTCCTTAAACCATATTATTTTAGGATGGGCTCAGATGGACCTGTGGTGGTGGTCTCCTTTTAACATTCATTCTTAGAAGCAACAGGTTCTTCAACTGGTATCCAGGTTTGCTGGTATCTAGCTGATTAATCATATTAAAATATGGTTCATCTTATTTTACCACAGAGCTCATAACACCCACATTACACTTAGCTAATGTTTTTTTAAGTACACAGTCATTGTTTAGTTGCTTACAGCTCTGGCAGACTGAACAATGGGGCTAAAATAACCCATGCTTCATCTCCTACTTTGTCAGTCTTCAGAGGAGGGAGTGGGAGAGACACGACTAGCTTGTAGATTGAAATACTGCGTTTCAAAAACTAAGCTGACGCATAAATATGTAATTTTCTATGTGCTGGTGTTCTCTCACTTCCCTCCTCCACACTCTTTCCAGTCCACTTGTTTTGTTTAAAATATGAGAGGATATGGGAAAGGAGTCAAAAGCACTGACCCACGAAAATACATGCAAATTTGGTTGGGCTGAAGCTATTAAAAGTTGTTAGCTGTGGCTGATCCTAAATCTGACCTGTTATTCTTGCTAGAGAAAGCTGGCACAAAACTAATAACACTATGAACTCCACATCCAATTCCCCTAACATGCACATCAATAATGTTTTGCATTTTACTGGTACCACGTAGAGAGTATCAAGCAAGATATGACCTTAATTTAGCTTTCTTGTGAGTCTTTAATTTTATATCAAGCTTTCATTCCTCCATTTCAGCTGGACAATATAATGGGCAGTAGACAAGAATGAGGACTGCGAGAAGACTGAGAACAATCTCTGGAGACTAGAGACACTGCTCAAGAAACAAATGCTTCTTCTATTCCTGTATGATCAGAAGGAAAGAAACCTACCCTACCTAAACCTACCCTTAAGACAATGGAAATAAAGATGCCTGGGCAACATAGTAGTCAGCACTGCCTAGGTTTTAGTGCTTGACTTCACAGCTTTTACGTTAATTTTTTCTGTAATTTTATCCTCCACAGGTGTGCTAAATTGTGGGAAGAAAAGCTGAGATCAACATAGGCTTGCACCCCACTTCTGCAAAATAGTCTCTAGCTTACCCATCACAATAAAAGTTGAACTGTACTTTAAGACTAGAAGAATGTATTTTCACTTATATCCAAATATAGTGGTATGCTGCTTCATGTTCTTTCTGTTAAAAACCCACACATTTTACTTGCAAAGAAAAAGTAACATTTTCTCATTTTAGTAAGAGATTAAGTTTAGCTTACAGCTATAACTACATTTTTGAAACAGCTTGTCACCATTTAGCTACTGGAATTAAGCTTAATTCAAATTTCTGTATTTCACTTAAAAATAAAAATCACTGTCCTCTAAAAATTTTTATGTTGAAGCAAAAGGCTATGGAACAAGGCACTGCAAAAGCTGTCTCTCCCTTTCCCTATGCAACTAAAATCTTAGTTTAGCACATGTTACAAGCTGTAGTTTTACCAGGCAGGGCTGTATCAAATGATAAATTCTTTAAAGTCATCAGTAGTGTAATTATCATTCAACAGTATCACAGATTATCATTCCTGCAGCAGGTATAACTTCATCTATAATTCACATCAAATTAAGTTTTTATAAAAGAAAATTGAACAGTATTATTTTTAGGATTATTTATTTTCTATCTCCAACCTGAAACCTCACTCCTCCATCCTATCAGAAAAAGGGGGAATGAAGATTCATGCCTATTTATTAGACCTGTTCATGTAATTCGATTCTTCCTGGTAACAGCAATTTCCTTGTCAAAACTAGTAATCATAGCACCCACTTTTGTTGCTACACGATTCATTTTTGTAAGTTTAGTACATATTACGTAATACCTCACTATTTTTCATTGTTTTCTTTTCCTTTCACAATGATTATTTTGAAGTTGGATCAATCTCTCATTAAAAGACTCACACCATCTATACAAGTAACTGCACTGGTCCTTAAGGTCTAACAAGTGCCTGCCCAGTCCAGAATTCCTGTACATGCAAATAAAAAGAGGTTTGGGATATTGTTTGCTCTGAAGCAAGGTGATAGAAGAAGTGTGTGTCTCTGCACCTAATGTGAGTTGAACAGTTAATAACCACACTAAAATGAAGCAACTTTGACAAAAAGGAAGATGATTCTAGTAAGTGCAGTCAGGTTAGCTTGCCATTTATTTGTGTGTTACAATTCAGGTAAACATTACCTGGAAGGATGCAATCATCACCCTGCCAAGAGTATCTAGACATTACAGACTGATTAAAATTCCTCTTTATGTACATTCTATTAAAGTTCAATGCCAGATTGTTGCTATTACTCAAGTTAGCATAACAAAGCAGCACCACAGATTTCAGAAAGGGAAACATTTCTTGAGAAATATTTAAACTTCAGCATTGAACATGACAGGGAAATTAATTCTTTGGTGAGAAGTAAATATAGTACTGAAAATGGCAACATGACTGTTCAACTTTGTCCTGTTACCCTCCTCATATATTTGTCCTGAGATACTATTTGCTTTAGAAAGAATGACATCTGAAAATGTTTGTTTCCAAGCATTTGTTCAGAATTTTGCACAGCAACCCAAAAAGGGGGTTTTGCACTGAAATTGTCTTCTGCAATCCTGTAATAATTTCTTCTGACATCATGACTTTTAGAGACCCTGTCACACATGGACAACAATGAATCACTGTCTGTCTGGGGGCAAATCATCTGTCACAGTTGTGACTTCTTCTGCAAGAAGAGATCCTACCCCAAGGAGTTAGCAGGCAGCCACATGGAAAACCTCAGAGCAGCAGGATGAGTTTACTGGCTTATTCATTCCTTTCATGCCAGTGTTTGCCCCTGACTTCCGATCTTAGCTTATCCTTTGCTCTGATTTAACCTATGGATCCATTATCAAGGGCCCCTGATCGTGATATAATCAGTATTGGGGATTTTTTTTCTCTGGCTCCTGTTTCTGCTCCTGATGGTGAACTGGGCAGAGCAGTGTTTGCTTTGCTAACCAAGAGGCCTTCCTACCTGCCTGCAAGAAGCCCAAAACAGGTAGACAACAGGAATACATAGCTTCTTTTCTAAATTCTCTTTTCTGTTTAAAAAAAGAACATAGCCTTTTGATTAGAGGTTTCCAAAATTTTCCTTTCAACACTTATCTAAACAATCTTTGCTTTTACACATCTGCATTTTATCTTTTTCTTTATATTTCCAGCAGCCCTGGCCTTCTGCTGCATACTGTTATAGACACATAGGAGTAACACAGGTGGCCAGATAGAAAGTTTCAAAATTCAAACAAAATCAGTTTCATAGATTTTGAGTAGTTGAGATATCATGACTGCAGGAGGCATGAGGCTTACACTGCTGCTTCTGCTGTCAATGATGACATGGAGCCAGAAAAGAAAGAGGGTCAAGTCAAAGAAGATGAAATCACACCTACCTCTTCATCACCAACACACAAATCTTCATGCTTTTTTTGTGAGGCATATTCTAAATATTGCCCAAGAGTTTGCAAAAGAAAAAAAAGAAAGAA
>VYZP01022732.1:0-42048 GCA_013400635.1 Hypocryptadius cinnamomeus
CTCTGGATCTGGTTGCCTTCTGTAAGTAATGTCCCACCACTGTTGATTCATGTGATTCATGAATAGTGGAGTTGAA
The DNA here is from genome assembly GCA_013400635.1 of Hypocryptadius cinnamomeus. NCBI lineage: Eukaryota > Metazoa > Chordata > Aves > Passeriformes > Zosteropidae > Hypocryptadius > Hypocryptadius cinnamomeus. The sequence continues at coordinate 77 of VYZP01022732.1, forward strand.
TTATGCCATGTTAATGCACTTAAAAAGTTTTTTCCGAGGTGAGAACTGGTGGAAGGCAATTCTCAAACAGTTATGAGGTAAAAAAAATGCAATGCTCTCCAAAAGTGAGGTGACATGTGCTTAATGTCCACTGGCATGGGGAGTGGGCTGGGACAAGTGAAACGTGTTTTTTCCTGAAGCTGAGGCCAGATGAAAGGAAGAAACGTGTTCAGGCCCTGATCTTATACAGATGCAGACTGGTGAAGTGATCTGCCTGCTCAGAGCTGTTGTAACTAATCATTTCAGTCACAGCTCTGCAGTTAAAGGTTGTTGCTGAGTTCAGCTCCTTGCTGAGGTCAGTCTCTGTGATGTGGTGGATACCAGTAGGTTCGCTGTGTCTGGCTGCATGGTCGAGTATCAGTGCTTTTAAAACATGGATCTGAAGCATTATTAGACTCATGCAACTTCTTGTCTTTTGTGGTTCTAAAGTTTGGTGGAGTCAAATTGAGTCTGTTTCACAAACAACAGTGTGAAGTTATTTTCCCTTGCAGCCAGATGCTGTGAGTGCCAGAACCTGTGATGAGTTCATAATCTCTCTGAATACATTGTTCTTTTGACAGTTCATAAAAGCACATGAAGCTGCTTTTTAACTGGACTACCTTTTCGTTTTAAAGTGTAGACACATACAAGATCACTACCAAATTATGTGAAATGTGCTCATTTGAGGAATTTGATAATTGTCAGTTCTATCTGCATCATTAGACATCTGAAACCCCCATTTCTTTAAATCACTGCTTGATTTTCACTGGAAGAAAAGGGCTTTTGCATCAGGCAGCGTCTTTTAAATGGAGAACTAATTTGCTTGTCAGCAGGTGCACCTGATGGCCTGATATTCAAAATTTTATAATAATTTAATAAAGAAAAATATCATAGTAATATTTGAAATTGGTTATTCTACTTTTTTTGAGAATGGCAATTTAGATAAATTGCAGTTGTACTTTTCCTTTTAAAATTTATTTTATATCAGGAATATAGTTGCTTTTTCACAAAGATTTATAATCTTTGCTTCATGATGTTCTTGACATTTTTACAAAGTCATAGTAGAGAGTACTGTTTAGTAGGTAAACATTGGTATATCTAACTTGGACTGTACTGTGCTGCTAATGTTTTAACAGAAGATTGAAGTGCTGTTCTGTTACACAACTAAAAAGTTTATAATAATGGGAAATTTTCTGCAGGGGAATTTTTCCTATTTATAATACTTACATGCATTTCTGATGTAGCCTAACAGTTTGTGTTAGGGGCCTGATAGATGTATTTAAAGCAGCATTGACTTTTATAGAATTTATATTTACAAAGCTGGCGTGATTAACTACTTTTCTTTCTGGAATTTGCACATTATTTCCCAAGCAAAGATGTTATTCTACAATGCTGTATTCTTTTCTTTCTCAGTTCAAATACTACTGCTTAACATATAATCTGATTTCTTTAGGCTGTCTTTATTTAAAACCAACTCATAGCCACTTAAAATGTCAAAATAGCTGAATGTTGCTGAAAAGAAAAAGCCAAAAGTTATCCATGTTTGCATAGGGGTAATGGCATATGTATAAGATTAAAACTCCAGTCTAGATAATTATCTGTAGGAAGCAAATTTATATTCTGATTTCAGATGCTATGAATAGAATGTGATTAGAATTTAATATGCTGCAGTTTTATTTGCAAAATACACAGGTCCTGTATAAAACCTCTTTTTATAAAGTCCTCTCTAGAAGCCTTGGGGATCCCTGTTTAACTTGCAAATGCCGAAGTTTGATCTTCCCCAAATAGAAGATAGTGAAGCTCCTGAGTTCCATGAACTGATTTCTATTTTCAGCTTCCCATAGAGAGCTGACTGTTCAGCCAATTTAAACTCTTTTTTTTTCTACTCCACTTCATTCATTTTGGCACCATTTTGAACTGGAGAAGTTCCAGTTAGCTAATTGGCCATTTGCCTTGTTTTATGTGGGGGTGATGTCAAGTGCTGAAATAACCGATTGACTGAAAGCAATCTTGTTTCAAAGGCTGGTCAGAACCAAACCTCAGAAGGTACAAATTTCAGGTTTGTTTTGTATTTAACTGCTACACAGCAGTCCTTATCCTAGTGGATGAACCTCAGCGAAGAATATAGATTTGAGGTCAAGAGCTGGTGTTTGCTCAGATACCACATTTAGAGCACTGAATTCTGGAGGAAGTAGGAATCCAGATCTTTTTTTAATATCACTTTCAAGACTTCCTCTACTTCTACTCTGTAATGTCATACTAGCAATCAATGCTTTTAAGAAAATATTAATTCAAGTCCCCATTAAAAAAAAGTGGTAAGTATACTTTGGTTCAGGAAAGTTTTTCTTTTAAGGATGAGTGGAAAAAACTGCTTGTTGTATGAAATATCACTGGCATAGTTTAAGGTATTTAATACACATTAATATTCATATTTGGTTGTTATGATCTGCTTTCTACTTTTGTCATATTCTGCTTTCTACTTTTGTCATATTCTGCTTTCTACTTTTCTTATTTAAAGTATTCTTTAAATGATAATAATTATAAATCGAAAACAAAATACCAAAGCAGTTTTAATTAATTTGTGCCTCAGAAAAAGTTCTTCAAACTGCTTCAGGCAAGCCTTTTTTCTTTGCTAGCTAAACTCCATTTCTGTCCTTTCCTGGGCTGATCTATACCAGGTAGCTTGGAGGATCATGACCTACTAATCCTTTTTGATTTCTGGTGAGCTTTTAAAAACAAAGTAGACCAAGAAACATCAAAGGAGGATTTAAAAAACACACACTGTGCCCTGAAAAGTAAATGTTGCTTTGGAAGGCATTCTCTCCTTTAAAAAAAGAGGTGAATGCTGTGGTTCAATACTATTCACAAACACTTAAGCATATGCTCAAAATTAAGCGTGTATTTAAGTTCCCTTGAAGTCTATGCTGTTTAAGTACACACTTGAAGCTAAATACATTCTGTCATACTTTGCTGACACAGAAATTCTGGCTCCATTGAAATAAATGCCTTTGAGGATAAAATTCTTTCAGGAATTTCAGTGTTTCTTAAATTTTCTACCCATTGTGAAGGGTATAAAGCCACTAGAGCCACTAAAACTAAAGCTACTCCCAAGTTAAAAAGAAAAAAAAAGAAAATATGTTTCTCATATGACCAGTTGTTTTTCTGATATTTTCTCTAGCATGAATGATATGGAAATTGAAAAAATAGAAGTTGAAATGTGGTTCAGTTTTGTGAGCAGAACATTTACTTGACATTGGGCAAGTTGCTGTTTTTGGAACAAATGCTTCTCAGATCCATAATGAATCAGAAACAAAAGGACCTGGAGGCGCTTGACAAGTCTCATTGCAAACTGAATTCCAACTGATTGTGCAGGAAAACATATCAAGTTCCCATTTGTAGTGTCTGAATTGCAGATCTGACATGGAGGATAAACAAGAGCTGGTACTTCTTACTCAGATTTGGGGAGGTATTTGATCACCATCTTGGAAAAAATGAAGTGTGATTTCTGGAAATATTCCAGTATTTGTCAAAGAATGGTGAAGCAATGTTTAACTGCATAATGGAAACTGGAGAGAAATGTTGACATCCCACTCATCAATCCAATTGCTTTTTTATCTCTCCACTGTCTTGGAAAGAGAGCAAAGTGTAAACCAACGTTTGGCACAAATGGGCTGTCTGTGCCATTTAGGAGCAATTTGCATGTAATTGGTAACAATTATACAGACAACCCATTTATAACAGAGAGTGAGCTCACAACCTAGCATAAACGACTAGAAAACTAATCATATCCCCCAGGAATCACACACTGACGTAAGAAAGGAAATGGAAGTTTTTCAGTTGAGCCTCTTCATTGCTTTTATGATGCAGAAATTCAGGGATGCAAATAAGCCTGTATCCAACAGGTTATACAAAAGTGCAACTTGTGTTTGTGCCAATAAGCTTGAATATAATCAGGAGTCTTAAAGAGGGTGCTCTCTATCTATCAGGTTCCATCTCTACATCACTCAGATTCTGCTAATGTTCCTGACTAAATAACCAGCCTTTGAAATTTCAGAGTCTAACTCTGTTTCCATATGGTCAGCCGCTGAACTGATGAGGTGGCTTCCCAATCTCCTCTGTCAAGGGCACCTGGTGCCAGCCAGGTCCCCAGCAGCAGAGACTGAGGTGACAGGTACTGGTGACACTGAAGTGCAGCTGAGCAGGCTTGGAGAAGCTTCAGCCAGATACTGCAATTGGGGAAGTGCAATTTAATTGACTGAGACACAATTAGTTTGATTTTTCATGTCAGCAGCAGTTGAATGTCTTCCACTGTCTTTTGGATAAGGCACCAACTGACTTTTTAAAAATTACTATTATTATTTGTTTTCAGGTAGGTGTAAACTTACTGTAGTTGTTCTAGTTGTGACAACAGGTTGGCTGTTTCTGCATTCTCCTGCTGTGGGCAATCTTTTCCTCTTTGGTTGAGAAGCTTGTTGCAGTGCAGATCCACTAAACATAGTGATTCAGGTTGGACACAGTTTCTGATGCAGCTTTGAGAAAGTCTGGGTCCAGATCCTTTGGCAGGCACTTCATTAGCTGACTCTCTGAGGAGCATTCGGTATGGTGCTGTAGTATCCATTCAAAGGGGGTGCTATAAGCAGCTCATGAGAATTCTGGTCTTTGTGATTGTTGCTATACTCCTAACCCACTAGTGTGGTAGAAGTGCTAGGCAATGAAAATTGGTGATTGGTGAATTGGGTTTTTTTGGCTGTTTATAGGATCTTATTAGTCTAATTGGCACCTATTCACCAAGAAATTCAGATGACAATGTCTTTGAATTTATTTGGAACTGGACATTGCAGACCAGCATTTTCAATGGAAATTGGCAGAATCTTTGTCTCTGAATTGGAGGAGCTGCAAATGCTCCCTGTGTGCATTTATACAAACCACTTAAACTGTCTATGTCTTGGAACTCTTTGCAGGCTGACCACAGTACTCCATCCAGAGGGCTGCTGTGGACATTTGTGGGAATGTCCTGTGCTTGTGTACTGTGGTGGAGTGGGAGCTTTGACTGGTTCCTTGTTTAGACTTGGGAGGCATCAAGCAATATTTTCTAGGATTCTTGTCAATGCTTCCATTGTGCAAGTGTACAGTCTGATGGTATCCCTCATGTAGCCAAATATTTGGGATGGACCTGGACAAGGTGTATTTCAGGTAACAAATAGGCCCAAGTTTAGCAAAGTTATCCCAGCAGGGTTAGTTGACTGTTTACATCGTGCAAGCCATAAACATTAAAAGATGTTGTCTGTTTCTGCTCCGAAGACACACAACTGGCAGCTGAAGGCTAATGCAAGTGATCACTGAGGCATTCTGGCAAAGCATGGGGATAGATGAATGCTTTGCCTAAGTGTGCCTTAATCACTTTAGTCTGTCTTGGGATTCCTTTAAATTAATGAAAAAAACCGGTCTTTTTTCTAGTCTGTTCCTTTCCCTAATTATTGTTGTAAAACCCAAAAAGTTACCAAAATCACTTTTTAAAAATATTTTTTTCTTTTTCTGTTCCACTCATTGGAGCAGTGGTTTCTGTTGTGCTCTTCGCACCTGCAGCCACCCTCAGCAGCAATAATTCTGAGCTGTTTCTTCTATCCCTGTGTACTTTAGCAGGACATTGTACTGCTCACACACACACACACGTGCATCTGTGTGTATATAAATATATGGGAGCCTCCATACACTTTGGCACATAATGAGTGTCTTGGTCGTTGGTGCTAGCAAAGTTTTATGTGTTGGGTTCTCTTTTCACCTATCTCTATTTACTGTTTTTAGCCAATATATGCTAGAAGCATATATTAGACTACATGGCTAAAACTTGGAAATAACTGCAATATTTAGTGGTACATATTAGATATATCTGTCTCTAAGCTATGTTGACTATATTGATACAGTAAATAAAGCAGGTCCAAGGAGCCTTGCAGAGCACTGGAATGTTGTTGCTTGCTGTGGAGCAAAAATGGCATTCCTGACCAGAACTCACCTTCTTTTACTTACGTGGTGCAATAAGAGCTGCAGTGGGAAGCAGGGCAATGGGAAGATGGTTGGAGAATAGGAGTGCAAACCAACTTTCATTGTCATTTCACCAAAGCACTTGGATGTTCACAGCAGTATCAGACTATAGTATTTCACATCCTCCCTCCACTTCACTGTCATTAAGGCAGCACAATTATTTATGTTATAATATAAACTAGGAAGATGATCCAACTTAAAAAATGTGGAAGAGCAGCATTAGAAGACAAGATCAATGTGGCCTGGTATGCATTCTTTAAGCATGGCTGAGGTGACAGCTGGAGCACAGAGGCACCAGTGGTCAGTGTTTAGTGAAGACAACTCATGGAATCACAGACCTGGGAAAATGTATACCTTTTTATGATCTGCAGTCCTCAGGCCATCCAAAAGTTGTAAAGACAAGCAATCTTTTTCTCCTCCTGCTCACCACTGTATGACCTCTTCTTGACATCAGTTCAACCTGCAGAAAGCCAGTCAGCAAACGCATCCTTTCCTGGGCTCCTAGGTATTCAAACCATCATTTGTTTTCCCTTTCATGTTGCTGTTAATGGCATAAACACAACAGATATTAATTGTCAAGATTTTTTTTTTTAATCAGCTTCCTCATCAAAGAATATCTGGCACCAAAGACAGGTCTGACTGTGTTCCATATAAGAGATATTTCAGATGCCTAAATGAGATGAGTAATTGAGCCTCTGATTCCAGGGCTAGGGTTACCTGAGGTTTTGAAAATTGATATCTTCAACTTCTTTTTATAAAAAATAATTTGTGTTTTCTTTTTAAATATAAATTTCAATGAAAAAAGATTATTACCTTAAGCAAAAAATGACCTATCCTTTTTCAGTACCTCTTTAGTGGTTTCTTGAAACAGCAGAGAAGAGAGAGGACATGCACAGAGTCCCCTTTCAGCCTATCTGAAAGCCATTGCAAAGAAACACTTTACATTCCTCCCTGTGTTTTCTGGCACTTTTTTCACAAAAGGAAGAGTTGCAGTTTCCAGTGTACCTTTCTATTCTCTTCCATCTGAAGGTGAATAAGTGACTTGAGGAAGGGAGTGTAACTTTATGGCATGTTTGACTCCATACTGGTTAGAAGCTTTCTTGTATAGTTTTGTTCCTGGATCAAGGACAACCACGTGGGAGAATCATGTGTTTAGCATATGGCTGTCACTGACTAATGTCATTATGCCCACCTGCACCAGAGCTGAAGTTGCCCACTTGTATGGGAACTACAATCCTTAGGAATAGCCTGTTAATTTGTATTTACCGTGTATGTCATGTGTGTAAATGCTTATGCCACATAAGTGAAGATGCCATGTAAATGATAGACATTTGGTCAAATCAATCAAATATAGACATTCTTCTTTGTGATTTGGAAGGTTTTGTTTCTTTGCTAGGGGAAACAGAAAAATATCTATTTTTTATCTTTATCAAAAGTGCTAAAACACCAATGTTGTTCTGGAATTAGCAAAACTTGATGCTGTTCGAATGCAGAAACAAATTATGGCCTTTTCACAAAACAATTGAATGTTGTTCCTACACTAAGGTGATGTGGCCTTCAAAACATTTGTTAAATTTTAATAAATAATAGCTGCATAAAGGACTAAGAGTTTATCCATGGAGCTACACGTTACTTAATCTCCTTCTTAGTAGCCAGGAGATGGATTTCATAATAGTTGGACTGCTGCCTTTGATTTCTAATTGGTTACCATTTACACTCACAGAGTCATTGACCTTTCAATTTGTAATTCATGAGAGAGTCTTATATCTGATGATACTTCAAAATATTTAAGATATTACTTTTTATCCAGAACAGCTGAATAAATGTTCCAGAAATTTACTGGGATTTGATAAAACTGAAATAAACCCCAGTCAATTTCTTTTTTTTTTTCAACATGCTGCTAATTTTTTATTTTCTTTGCTTGACATATTGTACTTGCTCTTAAAGCTGCAAGTAGAAAAGATTTATCTGGCTTGTTTTATGCTGTTTGGAGGTGAGGAGGCTTCCTGTAGAGTCTGAATGCTCCTGATTGCTGGGAGTTCTCTGGAAACTGATATTGCAGGTGGAATTCTCGTATAAATTATTTGATAAAAGAAAACGTTAATTTTGTTCATGCCTGTAACAGAGATTTGCTACCAGAGCTGGAACTGCAGAGAGAAAAGGCCAGTATGTGTATGCTGCTGTGGCATTTTTGAGTCTACATGAATGAAAATGTTTTGTTGTTGGCCATGGGAGCGTATGCGAGGAGCTCAGCTGCAGTGCTGTCCTCTGCAGGGCAGCTCCGGGGGACAGCGGTGGCCGAGGGAGGGCACACAAGCCTCCAGCCCCCAGCACTTGGATCCAAGGCCGCCAGACTTGGCCCCGAGCATCTGCACTCAGACTGTGAGCTCTGAGATGCAGAGACAGTGCCACACTCTGAGGGTTGGAGAGGCACCTGTTCAGAGGCCAACAGAGGACAGACCATTAGGTTTTAGGACAATAAAGTTTTAAATTAGTGTAGTGTTCCCCTTGTGGCTCTATGGTATCCTCTTAGGAGCTGGTGATCATAGAATCATAGAGTCATTAAGGTTGGAAAAGACTTCCAAGATCATGGACTTCAACCTTGGAATAGTGCAGAAGAGATACATTTGGTCCCAGACGTGCACCCACATCTGGTTTTCCTGAATTATTCAGATCACATCCTGTAATGCAGCATTGTTTGTCAGTTCCAGGAGAGCCTGCAGGCAGGGATGCAGAGGAACACAGCTTTAGTAATGAGAATCTGGATTTGTGTTTGTGAGTGACCAACTCATCAACAGAGGTTGTTCCTCAACATGCGTGAGTGTGCTGATTTAACCGCCAAAAAGTATCTTAACGGGAGAAAGTTTCCAAGAATACTTTTTCCAGTTACTGTAGAGACAAGAAGTTTTAACGTTGTGTTTAAACACTACTCCTGCCCCCCAACAAATCCAGAAATAAAGTGTCATTTCATATTACTGTTTTTTTAAAAAAACCCTCAAGTCTGAAAAGATAGCAAGAGTCAATTAATAATATATTTTGCTTTTTGAGCTAGAAAATACACATAAACAGCACTTCTCACTACAACTGTTAATGTTGCCTGGTTTCTACAAAATTACTTTTCTCTCCTTAGCATGTTTTGCTGAGAACTGGTCCTTAAAGCGGTGCAGAATGAAGTATCTTGAAAGTGGTATTTGTGGGTGCTTCCCTCTACTCCAGGGGGTGTTTTTAACCCTATGTACTCTTTTTTTTTCTCAGTTTAAATTCATTTTTCCTAGAAACTGGTGTCTTCTTGTATAAAAATTATTGGCAAAGCTGCTGCAACTTCTTCTGTAATGATTCACCACATTAAATTATCCCTTCCAATTCTCTGCATGGGGTTTTAAAAATTTTTGCTAGATTTTGGCTGTTGGGTTTGTTTCACCTCTCGAGCGGGTCTTCAGGCATTGGAGAGGAGCTCATCAGAAGGAATTCAAGGAAGTCTGGGTCAAACCCCGCCTTTTCTAAATTTTGTTTTTGCTGGAGTTATGACTTGGATGGAAACCTTATTCTCTAGGTGTGGCTGAGACCAAGATTGTGTGTGGAATTGGGTGACTGGGGCATGAAACTGTGGAAGGTGATGGGCTGCCAAAGGGATTGGGAGCAAGCAGAGTGATGGAGGATGGAGACAGGGGTGTTGTGAAAATGAACTCGTGGTTGAAGCAGTCAGTTACTATGGGGATGTGCAACACCACATACACCACTGAGGAAATGAATCCTGCCCTCACAGCAAGGCTTTCAGGCTGTAACAGAACGTGCCACACCTTTCTGGGTGAGGGAGGGAGAAAATATCTCATCCAGTATCTGGGTGGGAGTTTCTTTAGGGGAAAGAGTAAGCGGTTGTGTAATGGGAGATGGTGTCAAAATGTATAGGCATGAGCAGACAGCACCATGGTGGAACAGGCAACTTTGCCTTTATTGCTAACTTTCCTGTTTCTGGTTTTGGAGCCTTAATAGTTTTCCATACAGCTTTCTTGATTATTATATTTATATTATATTATATTATATTATATTACATTATATTACATTACATTACATTATAGATATAATATAGTATAATATATATGTTGGATATAATATACATGCATAAATAAATAAGCTATGGTGAAGCCAAGGCTGCCAAGAGAAGTTTAGTAGACTTTAAAGCAAATTATCCTATATTTTTGTTGGGTTTTCAGTTAGATTGAACTAGCAACATTGTAAAAAGGGACCTTTTAATCTTCTTAAAATATATCCCCCAAGATTATTCCAAGTTACCACAAACAGGTTGTGTTGGGAATGAGTTCATGTTCTTAAAGTTCCATCAGTAATCCGTGCAAATTAATTTCAGTCTGTGGGGTTTTTTCTTATGCTGGTTACTGCAAGTTTTTCGTGCCATAGGATCATTTGTTGGTTTTGCACATTATTCTTTTTGTTTCCTTATGGAAAGCATAAGACTGAAAAATGTGCTATCTTGCTCCCTATTTCCAAGTTGAATTTGTAATAGCTATTTCTACACTGTGAAGTAAGAGTTTGTTTTTTTTTTCCTCTAAATGCAAAGTTTGACCACATGTATTCATGGTCTGCATGAGATAGCTTTTGATTCATGCACAATCCCACTGTCTGGCTCCATGTGAGCAGCAAGTTCTGTCCACAAGCTCCAGCAGGATCCAGGCCCAAGTAAAGAAGCAGGTTGCAAATACCAGTGCAGTGAAAAAGCAGAAGACATAATCAACAAGGGAATAGTATTTGCAAATAAATTTTTATGTATTTGCCTAGAACTATGAAATAAAAAAAATCTGGAAAAATTAACTGCTGTGATTATCTGACAAGCGAGCAAAATTGCCAATAGTCACTACCAGTTAAGCTTGGAATTAGTTAGTCATAGCAGACTAAAGGGTAAAGAAATTAAAGTACCTCTATGAAATGCCAAAAATAACTGCAGATAAAACAGAAAGTTAATTTTTTTTTCACTTCTTCTGGCCTTCTTGCCCCTCCCCATCTGGTATTAATTTTGATTTGATTTGAAATAATCTTTAAGACATCAAGGGCATTAGGGCTTTGTAGCTTTAGAGGACTAGGTCTGCTTTTCACATTGAAGTGCAAAGAGTATACCTTTGAAGTCCATTCATGGTTCAGAGAGGAATACCCCCACCCTCTCTTTGAGAGTGAGTGAACCTCAGATGGTTTTAAATTTTAGCTTGATAGGTTAAGTTCAAAAATATTTTGGAGCAGTTTTGTTTCCTCTTGAGCTTTGTGTCAGCCTTGAGGGGGATGCTGCTGACTCAGAGACAGATGGAAAGATGTATTTAACAAGTGGAAGATTTAAATGAAATTCTTGCTCCCACCCAATTCTACATTACACTGTCTGGATTGCTCTGCATGTTGCCAGCTCCTTAATTGCTGTCAAAGCTCCTATTACTTCTCACAGAGCAGAATGCTGAAGGTCATAACCAAGAGACTATATTTTTATGCCAGACAAAATTTCTTCCTGTGGCTTCACACTTGTGCTTAAAAGAGTAAGAAGTATTGCCACTCCAAGGTACCAGTGTTAAGGCATACTGCGACAGCAGCATGGTGGCGTGCTCTGCTGAGGAACAAGGCTTCATTTTGAAGGTTGCCCAAATAATGAATGGATTTGGTATTCCTCTTAGCTATGGTGCTCACTCTCATAGCAGGAGACAGTTGCAAGTTTAATTATTCCCTTTGTTTGAAGCTGCTTGAGCTGGTCTGCAGGAAGATGCCAGCACCCAACTGATCAGCAGCAACTGTGTACAAGGCAGCAGCAGCTCTGACCATCTTTATAGGGCCCGCAGGCACTCAGCTGCAAGAAGACCCCCTTCCCTGATGAGATCTGCTGTGTGTCTGGTGTGTCACTCTTCAGAGGGGTGGCAGGAGCTCCTGTGGCTGCTGAGGCTGCAAGTGCTGCTGTCAGTGTGACCAGGTGGGTGTGTGGGGGCATGGAGAGTGAGAGGGTGGTGACACGGTGACCTGCTGCAGACCACGGCTCCTCAGCTGCTGTGTGTTTTGGTTAGTGGGGGAGAGGCTGTGAGTTTACTTTTCCTTCTGAGGGCAGCTTGGGAGGTCCAGACTGATCTAAACTGAGAGGCTTTCAGCTGATACACCCAGAGCAGCTCTCAGAGAGCCAACCGCAGATGTGCCCAGCCCCGGTGGTGCCAGGGCTCCGGACACTGGAGTAACAGAAACTCCTGGCCAGGGACAGGCAGTACTGTGGTGACATCTGTCATAGGAGGGTCAGCAGATAGGTCTCTCTCCTGTACAGCACAAATCATCTTTTGGAGCTTTTCCTAGAATATTGCCACCTTCCCTGGTCAAATTTTATTTTCAAATCACAATTTTTTGCCTTTTTCAAAATGCAATGAAAAATATGAAACCAGAGCAGCGTCACTTTGACAGAGTGCTGTCACTGTCACTTTGACAGAGTGCTGTGAGATTAGATGGTAACTGTGGGGTCTGCCTCTTGGGGAGTTTTACTGTTTGTTCATCAGTGTTACTGTGAATTAATTTGCTGTAGTGCAAAACTATGATGTTCTTTACATTACTAAAAGAAAATTACTTAACAAGAATAACACATATTAAGCCTATCCTTTCTTTGCCACGGTTAAGAATACTGTACCATTAATATTCTCTATGTAGTAGATAGTTTTATGAGGAAGGGAATTATTCTAAGTTTAACAATTCCTTTGTCTAACTGTGGAACAACATTAATTTCTTTGCCTGAAAGAAAACATGTCACTGTTGATTTATAGCCTTTGGTCAAATTCTTGCATAAAGTTTGATCCATCTGTTAGATTATACAAATTTTTGGAAAGATTAATTGAAGCATGTATCTTGTTGAGGTTTCTCCTTGTCTATGTGTCTGTCAAATAGATAATTACTGATTAAATTTGTCAGAGAAAAGGAATTCCAACCATATGTGTGAATAAATGTTTTGTGCTATTTTAGCAATTAAATTCTTCAGTTGAGGCTACAACTTTAGGAAGCATTGAATTTATTAGACTTAATAAAAAGGGGGTATTTCCATGAGACCACCTGTGAGATTTTACAGCAATGAAAATATTTAAAATATTTGTTATGTTTCCTTATGATAGTTTCATTTTTTTTTTTCTTGATGTTTCTTTCAGCATATGTAGAAATACACGGCTTTGAAGGAAGAATTGTTCACCTGTCTCTGGTAATCACATGTTCAGATGGGTAATGTCAGGCCTGTCGTACCAAATATGTTATACAGTGGTAAGTTTATGGATTGAATTGCTGTATTTATTTAGGAAGCAATGAAGTCCTTAACTAATAGCAGAATATGAAACTATAAGAATCTCATGGGCTCTCATACCCTATGCAAAGCAGATGGGCCTCATAGATTCTTTGCATAAAGTCTTTCCATAAAGGCTGATTTAAATTTTTCAGAAAATGTTTAACGCATCCTGAACTTTCTATCATGACCTAATTTGCATATCAGACAAATATTAGAGCATACTGGTAGTGAGGCCAGAGTAAGTCCTCTTAAGTAACAGACACAAAACTAAAGAACTGAAGTGTATAATTTTACCATTTACAGAGTTGTCCTGGGGAAATTCAACATGGATGTGCACATGGACACTGAGAAGAAGGAATTTAAGGTGTGGACACTGGGAGCCAAATCCTTTGTGAGCTAGCACCATGTGAATTTTACTGTTGTTCTCAGTAAGGGAAAACATCCCAGATGTGCTCTTATGTCTTAAGTGGAATGATGGCTGCCAGTTCAGATAATTTTTGTTCAAGCTTTGCTTCTTTATGTGATCAGAAGTACATCTTTAAATTTACTTACTATGGGCAAGAATATCTTGCCAAAAGGAGTTTTATTTTATGTATTAATGTAACTAAAAAGGGCAAAAGATGATTTTGTCAAATAGTAAGAAAATGAGAAAGTGAAACACACAGATAAACATACTTGTGGAATTGGCCCCAACTGAATTTCAGAGAAAGAACCCAAACAAGGGCAAACACAACAGATTTGTAGGTGCCTTCCACAGGATACATTTGTAGGATAAATATCAGCTAAAATAGGTTTAAAAATAGACTATTCACTTGGTTATTGCCATTTGCAAACAGTTTGCTTATGTTTGTGCCTGTGCAAACTAGCAGAATTTTAGATCACTGATCCAAACACTGTAACTCGTGAATCCTTACAAAATACACGATCCTGCTGTTTAAATGCTCCGAAAACGGAGGAAAATATTTATTACTTTTACTGTAATTCAGCACTGGGAATGGAATATTGTGTTTAGTCTTACAACTGGTTTTCATCAAAATGACTTAAAATCCTGTAACTATATCCTTTTAAGGGAAGTGTTCTTCTGGGGACTTGTTTTGCCCGAGTTTCTTTCAGCAAAAGGGTAACTCCACCTTTAATAATTTAATTGTGTGCTGCAATCTATTAATCTTTATTGAAGCTCTATATCAGGGATATGTATCACCCAATATTTATCTTGTGCTTGAGTATGCAGGATAATAACAATTCCTAGCTATTATTTTATTATTATATAGAATTCAGGGTTTGGCAGTCCATTTGCTTGCGATTCATGGCATGATGATACTGAGTCTTCCTGAATAAGTTCTCTCTGAACTGCTCAATGATATTTCTGGATAGAAGAACAGAAGAATTGTGGTCTATTGGGTTTTGCAGTTAGCTTGAGAAACATTCAACTTCTGATAGAAGAGTAACTACAACTAGATTATTTCAAAGCAGAAAACTGCATTTGAAACAAATGGGTTATTTTTAGTTCTGTCTATCATAAGGAATTTTACATGACAGCTGGCTGATGAGGCATAAATTGGCATTCTTCAGTGTAACTGAGACGACCCACCCTTGCTTCCAGTCTTTGCAGTCCTGCTGTTAATCTGACAGCTCAACAAAGGTGACTGCTGTCTTTGGCTTTAAAATGAGTTCAGGTGATCTAAGCCCAACAGCTGTGTGTTTTTGGCCTGGAACATCTGGCACTCATCATGGTATGTATTGTTGTGTGTTTTGTTTTACATGTGCCAAGACTGCCTTTAAGCTACTAGAGGGCCAAAGTTTATTTTGGCTGAGTAGTCAACTATTTAGAATACACAATAAAATCAGATTGCTCATTTCTCACCAAACTCCCACAGCTGTTTTGATAAGCTATAGAGCAAAGAGGAAAACCTAGAGATGACTGTAACTAGAAGATGAATAACTTTGGTGCATCTGCAGTGGGCTTGCAGCTTGGGTGGTTGCAGGTCATATATATAAAGGAAAAGGGATTGTTTCAAACTGGTATCCATCATTAGTAGTGACTTAGGACAAATATTAATATTAGTGAAATCAAAACTCCTTGAATTTTGAATGGGCTAGTTACATGTAATAAACTACTTAACACATGATGAATAGCTTTAAAATGGTAGCCTCTTCGGCAAATAAAAGTCCATTAAATAAATGTCTGGATCTTTTTAATCACCAGAATCAGTTATTTAATATTCAATATATGAAGATGAAGCCACTGATGGCAATAAGAGTAAACTGCTTAAAATGTGGAAAGTTATCCTGAGCAATGCACCTGTGACAAAAAGATGATTCTGAGGTATTCTTTCATTATAATGACTTCTAAATAATTTGTGACTGCAATAGCTTCTCTAATAGGGCAAGAAACATATTTTTACAATAAGTGAGAACCTCCATCAAGATCATAAATTTACACAACTTCAATCAACTAGTTAAACCTTAAGTATATGATTCCTGAAAGAAAAAAGCTAAATTACAAGAGGTCTCTTAGTGGGTCACAAAGGAGAAACAATTCCAGTCTGTTCTGGAAGCCAATATTTAATGTCTGGGTATGAATTTAGTCAGTGGTCTGCAATGGAAACTTCAGGTGGTATGGTCCCTTGTTCACTTTCACATATTCATCACAAAGTACAGAGCTGCTCAGTTCCGTGTGAGATACAAAACAGAACCAGTCCCTTGCTCATTCAGTTTAGTGCTTAAAGATGGAAAGAGAATATGCACTGGGAAACACGCTGGAAGGATTAATTTTCAAGTTACATATTTTGGAAGAAGAAGATGGAATTAATTCAGAAGTGAAGGTGGCACTATATTTATCATAAACTTCAGCTTTGTTGCCATGTCAAGCTGTCCACTGGAGCCATTTCAGTCGTAGGCCCTACAGGACCTGCTGTCTTTGGGCATCATCTAAGACAAAAAGGTAATTTAGCACAGTACAGAAACTGCTCTCTATTAAATGTAGCAAGGTGAAATTAGTGTGCAACAGAAATATTCTTAAGCAGAATCTGCCATGTCTAGTTGGAAGTTCAGCTAAACTTATGGTAGGAAAAAGCTACAGTCAGAAATGGGGCAGTTAGAAGATATTGTTGTCTGGGCAAAGGGATGAGGTGACTGTCAAATGCTGCCTTGAAGGTAAAGGGAAGCTCTGGTTTTGGTGGAAATACTTAACATAAAGGTGTTAGGAGAAAACAGTAGTGGGTGTTTGTGTTAAATGGATTGCAAGAGAGAAGCATGTTATGTGGAAAGTTATGTGTGTTTTAAGTGACTCTACATTGTACTTATATGTTCAGAGCTGCTATCCTGCCTTTTGGGTAAATAATATTTAGAAAATGTTTATAACATACAGTCAACTTTGTGTTTAGGTCTTTCAGAGCCTAGTAAAAAAAAGGGAGGTAACAGTACTGTTAACATAGTTCAACCCTTTTGTATTTAAATTGTAAATCCATGGAGGAAGAATTGCACAGGGATATGTTTGCACATTGCTTGACACAGTAGGTTCCTGGCTTCTGTATCTTATTATACTACAAGCAGCAAACAAGAATAACAAGCATAACTACGTTAGAGTCACTATATTTTAGAATTATAGTTCAGGCAGTAGTGATCAAACCAGTGGTAAAATGAGATTTCAGTCTGGTTTTGCACATGTATAATTTGAAATTAAATCCTCAAACAATCCAGGAGAACTATAGCTGTAGGGGGAGCAGATGATCAGAGTTCAGAGGCCAGATAGTTAGTGGAAGGAAAAGTGGGCTCTGGGGTTTCCTTTGTTTTACCCATATATATGTATATCTGCAACCCATACAGATGCAAAATTGCCTTAGTTTGGCCATCTACTGACTCCCTCTTCTCTCCCCTCTCTTGACACATGGTTTCTTTCTGCTTATACAAACTACAGCTGCGCAGCAAGTAGCATACAACACCAATGCTTTTGTTACATTAGCCTTGTCATCCCTGTACTCATTCTCTTCAGTACCTGCATGTATCCTTCATCACTGGAAGTAAAGGCTTTATTAAGTGCTTTTGGGTGTAATTCTTAACCCATCCCTGACCTATTACACTCACGTATGTGTTAACATACAGGACAGTATCTTTCCTTATCCAGCAAAAGTGTGGTGTGTTTGTTAACGATACAGTGAGGAGATAAAATCTTGGTGAGGTGGGGGAATGAACCCACAAAATTTTTTCACAACCTTCCTGTTCTTCCGTGTATGTAGCAGGAATGGGTACGTGCATTCTTGATGCTGGAGGGAGCTGAATGTAGCAATAACAACAACAACAAAACAACAACATCAACAACATTAATATTAATATCCCCTCTGATCTTCCTGGGCAGCCTTGTTAAAATAAAGCTTCTTTCCCTGAGGAATCAAGAGATCTTGTCTGCCTACTCTGCTCAAGTGGGAATCCCACTAACTGCCCACAGGAGGAGAGCAAAATCCAACAGAGATGAAACCCAGTGTGCATGTGAAAGCAGAGAATTTTGCTTAAGGCATCTGAAGTATCATGGGAGGCTTAAGATAAAAGTTCTTTTTGTGTTTGGAGTGCAGCTGTGGAATATCTGACCTCAGGCTCAATGGCTACTAGGGACTTTCAGCTTCATTTGTTGGTATAAAGTTTCAAGAACCTTGATTCTGCACTGCTAAAATGAGATGCAATGGATGCTGCCTCTAGCTCTTTAGCTGAATTAGCTGGAGGGCAAAAACTCAGGAATTTTTCTTATTGTTTTATTTGGTAGGAGAGAATGACACTGGCTTTACACGCAGATGAATTTGAAGTATCAGGTCTTAAAATTCTGTTTTCCCAAGAAGCCTACAAAAAGAGTATTAACACTGACCACTGAGATTGCTGCCCTTCAAGATGACTTGTTCAGCTTTCTTTACACTTTCCCTGAGCATCTGCAGTTTCTGTGCCTTCCTGTCTGGTACTGGAATTGCAATGTTTCTGTCACGGAGGTCGTTCTTCTGCTCAGGGTCAGGCTATACCTAACACATTGAAGTCCATGTCCAGCACTTTTTTCTTCTGCAGCGAAGTCAAATACAAAGAAAAATGTGTTTAACAACACTTGAGGAACTGCAGTCACCACCTCTTATTCTGCAGATGCCAACAATTACCCTTGCTTACAGGCACAGATTAAATCCTCACACTGGAATTCCTCTTGTACCCGTATTTATGCTCATATCACTCTCACCACAATGCTTTACGTTACTGAGCCTATAATTTTCAGAGGAGAGCAAAAAATGTTGCCTGTCTCAGTGGGATAAACAGCCTGAAGAGACACATTTTGGCAGATAAGGACAAACTTCAAAAGAGGTTCTCACAGTATTTAATTTTCAGCTTTGCTTTGCCTTTTTTATAGCAACCATGCAGAGGTGATATTAACTGATAAACTGATTGCCTCAAAAATGACCATATTCTCTGAGTCCCACGTAAAATATGAACTCTGTATGAGTGCTCTCAACACTGGACCCCTCTGTGTGGTAGGGTACAAAATACTTCTGCAATGACTCAGTACCCCAAATACCACACAGAATTCTTGTAAAGACATTCTGTGCTGTTTGAAAACATAAGTCAGTCCTCACATCTCTCTAAACAGGTTGATACCTTTTCCTAAGTAACTGAATGAAGAATTCATTTTGTCTGATTTGAAACCTGTTCATATATATCATCGCTTTCAAGGTTCAGCTCAGTCTTGAACATTAC
The DNA here is from genome assembly GCA_013400635.1 of Hypocryptadius cinnamomeus. NCBI lineage: Eukaryota > Metazoa > Chordata > Aves > Passeriformes > Zosteropidae > Hypocryptadius > Hypocryptadius cinnamomeus. The sequence goes on from VYZP01022732.1 coordinate 19,152, forward strand.
TAGGTTCCTAGGTTCATGTTTCATTTCAAGAGTATGGTAAAAGGGCAGGGAAAAAATCAGTGAAAAAGAAGCAAAAAAAGGTAATGGAGTACTTCTCTCTAAAAAAAAAAAAAAAAATTAAAATGTTGAGGTTGAGCGTGATAAAAAAGTAAGACTAGGAAGGGCAGAAATTTGAAAATGTCTGCACTCTCTGTATTATATGAGCAATCACCATGCTGGGCCCAAACCAGCTTCCTTATCCATGGAGGACAAGTTTCCATTTAATGGCAGAGTGAAAATAAATTGCCCTTAGCATAATAAGAGAGGGAAGAAAGAAAATTTATTTTTTTCCTTCCAATGTTCAGCACGAAGATTTTTCACAAACTTTTCAGCTTGGAAAAATTTTTCCAGTTCTTATCATAAATGTGCCTCTTCAGTGCTCCAACTGAACAGCTGCTGCATGTCCAAGTCTGGCTGACTAAGGTGAGCTAGTACTAGATCTCAACAATTTAGAATCTATTATTTTGCCTATTTCTCACCTCTCCTTTGTGCATAATGTGATATATGGTGCTAATTGTTAAATTTCATGGGTTAAAAAAAATTGAAAAGTATGTTTGTCTTGTTTTCTTGCAATATGTTGCTTGTACTCCTTACTTGCCAAAAACAGGGTATGACTTGTTGCTTGAGATTTCTACAGTGTAGCTAAATCCAAAGGACTGGCTGGGAAGACCAGAAAGTTGGAAAATTTGTACTCTTTCAACTGAGCATTTCTCTGAACTATGCTTTGCTTTGCACTGTGGGATCCCTCTTCTGTTCAGCTGCACAGCCAGAGAAATGTGGAGTATGGAAGCTCTTGCAAAGAAGATTGGAGAATCCAGGGATTGGTGCTTAAATAAATGCACTCCTCTCTCAAAGAGTATTAACAGTTAATAATTTCTCCATTTTATAGATCCAACTAACTAAGCAGAATTATCACTTTGTGTCTGCATACTGCTTCTCTACCTGTGTCAGCCTGTCAGGACAGATTGACAGTAAACATGCTTTTTGACTCCCAGTGTCAAAATCTTGCAAGGTTCATTAATCTTTTCATCCTGAATCCACAGGTTTTACTTTCATGATGCATTTTAACTGACTTGTAATATAACAGCACCCTCTCTCTGCATGGATCCTGATACTATAATCCTCTAACGGTACTTAGGGGCAATGGTGTTCTGATTAGCTTCCAGTGGTGATTAATCCTTTTTTCCCCCAAATGACAGCTGTTTATATCATTGGTGGTGCTCTCAATTCTGGCCAGCCTTTTCTTATCAGTCAAGTCCTTTTTCAACACCTGGACCTGGCAATGGATTTCATGCCTCAATGCATAAGAGCTATTTTAGAGCCATTAACCACACCGGTGCTTAAAAAGTAAATGTTACATCCTGCTTCCCAGTCCCTGTGTTCTTCCTTCCTATCCTCTCCCTGTCCTTATCTTCTCAAATTATTTTAAAGTAAACCTGCGATTCAGACTAGCCTGGGATATGTAGCAGTCAGTGCTGCCTTTATAGTTTCCAATCATACACTGACTTTCAGTAGAAAAAAAAAAAACCAACCTAAAAGGAAAGAAAAATAGTTTTCACTGTACTGAGTCTGACTTAAACATCTGCCTTCTATTGGCACTGTTGAAGCCTGGGAATTTGGGAATTTAACAATGCTGTACGTGGAGTTGGCCAGTAGGTGTCAAAATAACCTGTCATTTGTACCACTGCAGTGTGACACCGATGGGTGAGCGATCATCTTTTCTCTTGTGTAGTGTTTATGAAGAGTGGGCTCAGTGAGGATCTTGTGTCCCTATCCAAGAATGGGGCTGACGTTGTGGCAATTTATCAAGAGTGTGGCAATGCTGTAAGCGATTGTATGACAGATGCTCTGTCCAATCTAGTGAAACCAGCAGACACTAGACATTTACTCAGGCTAGTAATGCTGCAGAAAGCCATGCACTCCTCTGACTGACCTTCCCTCTCCCCCAGTAAAACTTAGCAAACTGGATGTATACTTTCTTCTAGTCTGTGTATAGTGCTGCCATAAATTGAGATGAAAGCTCCATTTTGCTGGCTTCTTGGCTTTGTTTTCTGTCCTTTTGTCCCACCACATTTGACCTTAAACCTGATTTTTCTGAATGTCTTGACCTGAGAGCAGACCTGATGAGTTTTGCCCTCAGGGGTGAGTGGTGGCTTCTGCTGACGTTAGCACTCAATGCAGCTCTGTGAAGTGAAATAGTTCAGCCCCTGCGTTGGGTGTGTCACTGAAAACTTAGGGAAGTCCTGCACATACTCAGGACATTTGGATTATAAACAATTCTCATGTTCTTTGACCACTTTACTTTCAAAGACAGAAAAATAATTGATGTTTTTGTAGAGTTTTCCAAATCAACAGCTTATGTAACATTCTCATTTGTGTTTATTCTTTTCAGCCTGAAATTTTCCTGCTTGTTAATTAATATAGGAGCATTCTGTGGTCTCAGTTTATCAGAATGAATGTAGGCACAGGTTTGCTGCCCTAAAACTCCACATGCTTCTACAATTCTAGTTTAGTATTTTGAAGGAAAACACTTGCCTGAGTGTATAACTGGAGATTTTAGAAACCAATTTTTTGTGTTTCAGGTTACTGATGAAACAAAGCAAAAACATAAGCAATGAACAGATCTAACCCATCTCATTTGGGAATGGAGTTTTTTCTCATTTTCTAGTTTCTTCAAAATGCTGTATGTGTTCCCTCTGTGATGCTACAAAGGAGCCTGCATTTCTGACACAGGATTGCCTGGTTCTTCGCAGCTCAGATGGGCAATTAGTTGAGCAATTAAATTAGATTAGCAGCCACTCAGATGAGCAATTGGTTGAAATCTGTTGGTTCCTCTGTCTGTCAGAGTGTGCCACACTGCCAGAAATGTGACACTGAAACATCTCACCCAGCCATTTGTCTAGAACAGGGCTGGTTATTGTTGATTTGACCTAGGCCAACCCTTCAGCTTCTGCGTGCACAGCTCATCACACCGTAGCTTCCTCCTTACTGCCTATGTTTATGGGTGATTGTGGTGAAAAATCTGTATTCAGCTAGTATGAGATCAAAACCAATAGAAAATATGAAAGTATGGGGGGAAGATCAACTGTAAATGAGTCTAGAAAGTGCCTTGGATAGGAAGTGAGCTGAAGCACAAAGGCCGGTCAAAGGGAGCCTCTTCAACTGAGCAGAATAATCAGGCAGGATTTGGTTTGAAACAGAAGGCTCTTATTGAGGACACCTCAGAAGCCATCACACATCTGGGAGATCTGTTTGTATCTTGACCTTTTGGGAAAATATAATTTATTTTAGTAAGATTTTAAAACGTAATACAATGTAAATTGACTCCTGCCCTTTCAGCTTTCACTTATTTCAGATGAGTTTCTGATCCTTAATGCCACACTATAGTAACAATAAAAAAAGTTTTTATAATACCTTATAATAGCTGCCAGTAATAACACTGGTCTATAACGAAGCCAACAAATACTGAAATTTGAACAATTTGTAAAGTCAGTAGAAAATGTGCAACCACATACTCTGGCAAATAGGCCTTTCTTACATAATAATCTTACAAAAAGCAGATGCAATTTCAAAGCAATAGAAAATATGTGTTGCATACTGGAACACGCTTGTTTCAAAAATAATCTCTTACAAAGCCCGTGGCTGCATGTTTACTGTCTCTGCCTTCTCCTTCTTCTCAGCAAGATTGTTTTCTGGCTTGCTCCTCACCCCCCATGGAAGGAGCACACCACCCACCACGATCATGCTCCATTAAGCTCTTTGTGCTAAACAAAAAAGTTCTATGGAGCTTTCATTTATCAACTTTCCCCCAAAGTGCTTTTTGCATTTCATCAGGGATTTACAAAACTATTCACAGCTTCAGAAACCCAGCACTGGAGCACCATGATCGATGGGAGAAGAATTCAATAACCACCCAATGCTGTTGAGCAATGCTGGGTAGTTGATTGGGACGGGAAGTGAACGAGCAGGAGACGATGAGCCAATGTAGTTGATTAGGTCCTCGCTGGAAATGGGTTGGGACTTTTAAATGCTCTTGGCAGTTAGAGCCTCACTTTTAAGCCTTATTAAAAAAAATTTTTTAAGAAACATGTAATTTGACATGCTGATGTGTATTGTTTCAGGCCCATCTCAAATATGCATTTTACCTTGCAAAGATAGTTGGGGTGCAAAAATATTAATCTATCTCACTTATTTATATACATTTATTTTATAAAAATGATTTTTTCCATGAATGGACAGTTTTAAATGCACATGTAAAATTGTGGACAATTCTGTCTGCTTCAAGACAGAATGGTGCCCTGAAACCACAGATCCCCATTATCTGGATTTATTTTAGTGCTCTCTGTCTGAATACAATTGCAGTTTTGCATTGTTTATCTTAGCTATCCTATAAATTAAAATAGAAATGCCATCGTAGGCAACACTGCCCCTTCTTCAGAGCCACAGCTGGCGTAGCGTGGTGAGATCTTTCAGTCCTGGAATAAGAGAGTTTGCTTTTGCAAACAGCTTTGGAGTGTGTCAGTCTGAGCTCCTTTATTCTACATTGTAGATGTCTGGAAAACTGCTGCGTGTCCTCAGCTGGGTATTCTCATTGCTTAGCACATTCCCTGCAGCCCCCGACAGAAACATTACTGTGGGAACAGGGGAATGTCCAAAGCACACGATGTTCTGGCAGATCCCAGCTGGCAGGCAGCCCTCTGGGGTCACAGCTACTCAGATGTGGCGTGGGTTGCTTTAAACCAGACCACGGGCAAGCTCGAAGGACCAAGAAATTTTTTGCTGCATCCACTTACCCCCAGCAGATACTGGGGCAGCCGAGGTTAGAGGCCAACGCTGCCCTGCTTAGCAATTTCCAGGTGGAACATCGATCAGGGATTTCCATGAAGAATTAAATGGTACACTCAGTTTATTGGCAGAAGAGGCTATATAAAAACATACTGTCTTGTACAGGGGAGGGAAAATGATAATGTTCAAAGCATTTATTCATTCTATAGTTTTTATCACAAAAAACAAGGGGCTGACAGCAATATTGTTTACAGACCTATTTAACTAGAGTTAAATGGGACTGTTCTTGTGGTCGGCCATGAGTGATGATGAAGTCACTATAATTAGAAGTTGAATTGTTTCTGAATCTCATAACCAGGATGGAGGTCCTGTTGTGCTAGGTTATTTATAAACACAGAGCAGAATATTCCATTTCTGAGCATTTATGGTAAAAAAGGACAAGATGTGGCATGGAGAAATAATCCAACAAAAAGTGGAATAACTAAGTGAATGTAATCACATGAATGAAAGAGATGATCCTCACATTAATATGCTTTATCACTCATAGCTGAAATTTTAATCCCATTGAACAATCCATAACTGTTTTTTAAAAAATTATTGTATGTTGTATTTCAAAAATTCCTGCTGGAATGAAGACTGCAGAATTTCTTTAAATTTTTCTTCATTTCACTTTGTTAATTCTTACGCAGACTACATTTTTGTTATAAACAGTTATTTGCATTTATTACTTAATTAAAGCTGCCATGATTTTTAAAGTCTCTTAACTTTCTTTGACTTGTTTAGTTTAGTTGTATTTTAATCACAACCCTAGTCAAGTGGTGAAGAATAAATAGTAGATAACAGTGATGAATGAAGCTGAGTATCACAGAAAACAGGTGTCTGATCAAGCTTCTGCTGAAATCCAGGAATAGATTCTTATTGACCTTTGTAAAAACAAAAAGAGAAATGATCTTTCAAATCCATTTGCAAGCTTTATGAAAAATTAGCCTGCACAGTTAAACACACTGAAACCCCCAGCCACGAGGCACATTAGCACTATAATTTTTACGCCTGAAAGGGAATATAAATTGAAGTTTTATTTTTCTAGAATAGAAGATTTGTCCTTTCATGTTATTGATTATGGATAACTTAGGAAGTTCTGAGTGGTCTTCTGAAGGACAAAATAAATTATGACAGAGTATATGTAGATAAGGTATAACTATATGGCATACCATAACAGTGCCATATGACAGTGAATTATATATTGCTTTGATATTTATTGCTTAAAAATACCATAGCAGTGCTCAGACAATAATTTTATATGATAGAAAGAGAAAAAAAAAGGAAAAAGAGGGGCTCTGCTTTCTCTGCAGTCTATGAACACTGCTGTTTACAGAATAACAGAATTCAGTACTAATTATTTTGACTGTAATGAATTTGACTCTAATACACAGCTGATAAAATTATTCTGCTCAAAAAATTTGTGTGGGTTGAAATTTTAAGGTGGTATGGAAGGTACAGAAACTGAAAGAGAAAGGGCACAAGCAGAAGATGGAGTGTTTGGATTCTTTACTGAAAGTCAGAAAGAAAAGGAAGATGTGTTGAATGCCAAATCAAAATACAAACAGCAAAAGAAGGCTGGATGTAAGGAGGAGCATGAGAAAGAGATGAAAGTGAGCATGAGAAAAAGATGAAAGTTGAGGGACTGTAAAGGTAGAATAAAAACATCTGGGTTCAGGTAGGAGGTGTGCTTCACTGTATCTGGAAGGATGAAATTTCAAGGGAGAAGTCAGACTGGACTGGGTAAAGAATGAGGTCAGTGAGGAAGAATTCAGAATGACTGTTCATGGCAACAGTTGAAAAGGCAGGATAAAAGGATGGAAGCCAGAATGGGTTTTGTGCATTTCTTCTTCAAACAGTGAAGGAGAGTAAGGCACATTTCTGTCAGAAGTGTGAGGAAACTAATGAGAGTGAGAGGTTAAGGAAAGGCAGGGAGAGTAACAGGGCAGCAGGAAGAATGTACTGGATCACTGTCTGATGGTGGGAGTTAGAGAGGCATAACAAGTCCTAGAGTTACTGGGGTAGAGCAAAGGAGAAATAAATTTAATATCAATAACTTTTCTTTCAAATGTGCTCTCATTTCTCTAGTGGCTTTGCTTTATAACACTGCTGATAGCCTCATGCCTCCCTGGTATCACAGACAAACCAATGCACAGGCAATAGACTCCTCTCCTGTTATGTACACAATGTAGTGTGTTCAACAGTGATGTTAAAGTAAGGTTCTGCTTTTTATTTTCAGGGACTTGGGCTTTCAAGACTTGGGACTGAGTGCCAAAAACAATTCATCAGGAACGCTTTACAACTCAGCAATACAAAATCTGTTAGGAGACAGACACCCACAAGACAGAGTTTGGGGAGGAAATATGTAAAGCACTGGTTGACCTCAGCATGATTAATGGTTTTTAGCACATTGAACTCTGTTGCTTACAATGTGAATTTTACCCTGGCTCACCCATAGTTGTTTATTTTTATTTTTTTTTTTGAAGGAGGTGAAACCTCTGTTTGTGAAACTTTCATTCGTATAGAAGTTAATGACAGTCCACATATATAACAGCAAAATATTTATACTGAGACACAATTGTCCCAGCTGATTCTACTTCTCAGCAGTTTGTTCCCTTTAAAAGCAGCCTTTAAAAATTACAGATCTTGCAGTGTTTATGTCAATCATCTTTGTCATGGAAGGATCATATGAAGCTCATTTACTGGACTAGAGCACTGAATAAGATATCTTCCATCACCACTAAGTCACCCCAGACTCAGCTCCTTGGACTAATAATAACCTGAGTTTGAAGGGACTCCTTAGGATCAGTGAGTCCAAATCCAGTCTTCACACAGAGCAATCTTGAACTGAAACTATTTGTCTGAGAACATCACCCAACCACTTCTTGGACACTGACAGCAGCAAGCGCTCCAAGGTGGACACTCGTTGTCTCCCCTAATCCAAGCATCCTGCTACTCAGTGTGGCTGAGCTGTGACACATGGAGAGCCATTTCCAGTTACAGACAGGGCTCTACCTTTTGCTACCCAGGCTGTGCATTCAGAGGCACTTGGGCCACCTGCACAGAGTGGGATTTGTGACAATGTACTGTAGCTGAAATGAACAGGGTGAGCCTGTTTCTGCTGACCGTGGCTGGGATCCTGCTTTTCCTGGGATCCTGCCTCCTGGGGTGAGGCTGTGCAGAAGCTGACAGAACAAGAGCTTCCAGCCTGTGAGCCCAGCACTCTGAGGCTTCCTGGACCACGGGCCAGCCAGGTGTTCCAGTGTCTCAGGGCCAGGCATGCCAGACCTGGATAAACTCCACGGCACATGGAGCACCATTGCTTATGCCTTCTGAGCTGATTTGTTGGTTTTGTGACAGGACTTACAAACCTTCAAAGTCAAAGGACTCCTTGCCTTGTCCTAGTTTCAAGAAGGCCAAAGAGATCATAATTCTTTCGGGTCTTAGCTGGACAGGAAATATGCTCTCTTTTTTCCTGAGCAGTATTGAGAAGGGAGAATGAAACAGGGGACTGCTATTAGCTATGAGTCACATATGGAGTAAATAAGTAAAAAAGCTGGAGGGTTGGTTCTCTCCCAAAGGTTAAAGAATTAGAGCTCCATCCTTCAAGTCACTACAGCAGTGAAAACCAGCAGCAGACAAAACTCCACTGTGTTAGAAATGCTCTGGGACTAGAGGAAAAGGAGGAAGATGGCACCTGTTTCATAAATATGTACCTTTAACCTGGAGCTACAGCTTTTGTCTGGTTGACCCATTATATAAGCAAAAAGTCCAGACCTGTTTCTGCAAGCTTGTAGTATGCATTCATCTCTCAATATGACAGTTTCCATATTTCACCCTGGCTCTGACTTGTGTTACTTGTTAATCCTGAGCTAAGTTTAAAAGAATGAACATATTCCACAGGGCTTGAACCTAGTTCAGGTGTTAGAGTCCAATACTTTACATTTCTTCATATTTGCTTTATGATATTTTTCATAATTGCTTAAGTGCAAGCTCAAAAGAGATCTGCTTAAGCTCCTTAACAATGAAGATGTTTTTAGAAACATCACCTAACATTTTGGAAGGTTTACTGCCTTTTGCTTATGAAATTCATGCAGTTGAAATCTAAAAAGTGCTTATTCACAGGAGTTATGTTTTTGTATTTACCACTTGTTGTTTTGAAGTGATAAATCATTCTGACACAGTATTGAAAAATATTAAAATTAATGTAGAAAAATTAACTGATAGTTTTCCGTGCAGTTAATGCTGCCATCATCATTGTAGCATTTAATATCTGTTTTCTACACAAACCATCCTAACTGTGTGATATACATCTTACATATTAAGCATAATCTAGACTGAAATGGTACTATACAGAAATATTTATATGCACCTATCTGGTCAAGGCCAATGAATAATACAATGCCTCTTCAGACCTACAGCAAATTGCCTTCCCCAGCAGTAAGACAAAGAATGCAAAATACCCCAGATTCTGAGTTTTATCTTATCATCTGCCTTTCTTTCTGAAGGTTTCTCTTAATTGCATGTTTATGAGGAAACATGACATTGATGTCCAAAGAAAACGTGGTGCATGCCCATGGACCAAAAGGAATTGGTGAGGAATGGAAACTTCAGGAAGCAAAGAAGATAATGGAGGGGCTGAAATGAAAAGTCACATTTCAGAAGAGGTGATTTCCTGGTGATGTCACTGTGCAATGGGATGGTTTTGGGGACGGTAGAGGAGAGGGCGGGACAGTAGAACAGGGCTGATGCTTTGAGGCTCGTTTCAGGAGATAGAAGTTGGTCGAGTCACTGCTCATTTGAGCTCAGACACCAATCAAATATCTAAGTTCTTCCCTTGTCAGTTCTGGAAATAACAATTACATCTCCTTAGATATATTCTGCTTATCCATTTATTGCTGGAAAACAACGGCATATAATGGAAAACAAGTGAGCATATCTAAAGAATAAGGTTATTTTAAGTAGTGCAATTTTAAAGAAAGATACTTTTATTTTTTTTCTGTAACCATTTTCAAGACAAAACATTGGGTCTTTTTTTTTTTTTTTGCTGTTTCCCCCATGTTTCCAAGAGAAAGTAAGTTTGTTTTGAAACTTTAGTTGAGTTCTGAGGTGAAAAAATTCTTGTATTTAACAAGTCAAACAACAAAGAGTATGAACCATCCAATTGCTGCTTTCTGAAGAAATGCAAATGAAAAAGTTAAACCTTGTATTTGAGTTACCTGCAGTGAATGGTACAAAGATGTGATAGGTATTATAGTGAAGTGGACATTTTGAATTCTGGAACATCTTTTGTTTTTTATTACAGCCATCAGAACACATAAGACCAAGTCTGGTTTCTGGTGTCCAGTTTTGAATGGAGGGTGAATACAGTGACATCTTTGGAATTACCAGAGTGCCGTGGTGATTTGGTACAAATCCTGCCTACTTCTGATTCAAATGTGACTCTGAAGCAAGAGTAAAAGCAATGCTGTGTGTCTGTTCCTCTGCTCCTTCCATGTTTCATGGGCTGAAGTCACCCAAATTCAGGGTCTGGGAACTGCTGAACTCCTGCAACAGGGGTAGGTTGCTGGTTGATGCCAGACTCATATGTTAAGCAAAAGGTGTTTCTCCTAAAAGTCTGATTGTGCACCATGAAAACTCAGGGAAGTCTATTTCAGCCGTAGTTTACAGCTTTAATTTTTCCAAAATTCTGGGCTTGCTTTCCTTGTAAGTCTTCCATATTAAGGTTGACTGCTTTGACTGTTAATTCAAAATGAAACTCTGGGCCAGTATGTCTGCTTCTGAAAAAGGGAAAGAAAAAAGAAAATAGCTGAAACCTCAAATAAAGGATTCACTTCCATTACTGAATTTTATAAGGTGATATGTGGCATATAAAAGCTTGTATTGGTAGCTTGGGATCACATGCTTGTGTTTCTGCTCTCTCTCATCTGGAGTGAGCGTGGACTATCTGTGTTATGGTTTGGACTGGAGATGGTTTTTCCCTTTCATTTAAATTGGTGACTACAGGATGTGGCAGTTCTAATCATACTGAAAATTGCTGTAATTGTTATCAGGCAATAAACATTCAATATATTTTTTGTAAGAAGTGGAGCTTAGTGGAAGTTTTCCAGTATTTGAGAAAATAGCTGGAAGCAAAATGGTAAGGATACAAATTGAATTTGGACTTTAAATACTGAGAAAGTTGGCCTGGCTTATTCTCTTAAGAAACAGGATTACTGTAACACTCAGAGCAACACAAGACATGTTCTCAGCTAAGGATGAATATGAATGTCTTTTTCATATAAAAACACATTGTAAGTGCTGCAGGAACGCATACCTGTCATAAGCATAACTGTTGTACAGAAAACAGAACAGGATTGTGAATTAAATGTTCTTACAAAAGACATAATTTTCCTCTTTGGTTCTCTCGGTGGCCATATATGGGCAACTATTTCCAAATGAGCCTGCAATAAAAACTCTGTATTGTGCATTCACTTTAAAGCAATCAAAAGATAATGTCCATATAATTTAGGTGAGAGCTCTTATTTATTACTCTGAAATTATAGTACTTTTCAAAGTACTCCATATGAGTCAATGGGAGTGAAGATTCTTAAGTTGTTAACATTTGATCTCCTGTTATAATTAATTAGATCCAGAATGTAGCTTAAATAATGTGTTTATATAGTGTTGTCTAAGAGTTTTACTTACAGTACTCCTTTGAAACTGTCTGTATTGAATGGGACTAAATATAGGTGCAGTCTTTTTGCTTTTGATAAAACACATTTCCACCGGATAATCCTCTTGCTTTATTTTAAGAATTGATGATTTTAGAAAAGGTAAAACTAATTCTGAAATCCTGTAAGTATTTTATCGGCCTAGTAATGCCCATAACTCATTTGCTGGAAACATTGCAGGATGGGAATTAGGTTCTTGGATTATAAAGCTCCCTTTTAAAATAAACAGGAGGAAACATAGGGGAGAGACAGAAGAGTGTAACTTGTTTAACATTTAACAAGCGTCTTGATCCATTTTCTGGACTAGTTGCCATGCTTTTGAAGATAAAAGCAATTACATAAGGTATGGGGGTGGTTTTCATGCTCTGGGGGTTGAGAGAATTTTGGTTCTTTACAGAAGCAGGAATGTGAATATTTGACTCAGTGTCGAGGCTGATGTTTTAAAACATTTTTCTGAGTGCATCTGTGAGAAAACCAGATCTTGCTGAAATCAGTGAGAATTGCTCATTGCCTTTAACAGGGCCAGGATTTTGTATGTGAATGTTCAGGTTTTCAGTCACTGGTCAGCTCCAGTGGAGCTACATTTTAGCTTTTCTTTTTTACTACTGCAAGTTGCCTCATTCCTGGCCCTAGACTGCAAAATGACTCCCAGGAAATTTTCTTTCTGGAAAGTACAATGTTGATGATGGTAGCCTGACTCTGGTTAGCTGAAGCACAGCAATACTGTGATTAAAGACTGGGAGCCCACTAATAAAGTCTGTACATTTGCTAGGCAGTGGATGATGTTAGACTGAGTTGGGTCAAAGCCTACTCTTGTAAATTTTGGCCAAAAAGTGGGAAGCTCCTGCATGGGATCCTAATGTTAGACAAAGAGCCTTGGTCAGCATTGGGATATCTGACAATGCTGTAATGTAATTAGCAGAGAGAATGGCTCATGCAGGAGAGGAGACTTGGATTCTCTGGATCTCTAACAGAAGGAGGGCTGCCTTGCAGACAGACACAGAGCTGATGCAAATTCATTCAGCTTGGTCCTCTGACGTCTGCCTGTCTCCAATATGGCTTAAAGGAAAAAAAAAATTGCAGAAGTCAACTCAGAGATAAGGAACTTAACATATTTTCCAAAGTCTCAGTGGTGGTTAGATCTGACTTTATTGCAGACCAGTGAATCTTGAGGTTCTTCATGCCTAATTTATGTCTGAAAAATGGAGTTGGACACCAAAGTCATCTATCTACTGATAAGCAAATGAAAAGAGGTGATTCAGTGTTCCTGTGCATTGTCTGTGCCTGACTTCTGGGCTCTACTCTTTGGAAGAGAAATTCTCAAATTCAAGGTAGGGGCCAGAATCCACCGCAGACATTGAATAAAGGTGCCAAACAATGGGTTTGAAGAAAGTGACTGAGAGATGAATTTGTCTATTTGCCTACCAGGCTGTAATTTGGCTCCTGCCTGAGAGCTGGAAATGGGATTCCTAGTTTGGCAGTCTCTAATGAGGTCATGGGTGGGAGGCTGGTGTTAGAGGTACTCATGAGGACAAGGTGACCTGAGAGCAGGTGGGTCACACAGGGTTCTGCCCTTGCAAAATGCTCCCAACATTCCTCCCAGCTCTGTTCAGTCTGCATTGCCACTGCTTTCCATTGGGCTGCAGTCTTCTCAGGGCTGACCTGGAGTTTCTGTGTTCCTCTGAGGTCGAATGAAAAGTGAATTCCATAAATCCTTCCCCTAGGATGTATCTTCAGTGGAAGAGAGATCTGTCTTCTAAGAAAATTCAAATACCATCGTTCATCATAATGGCTATATTCAGATTTTGAGTTACTCTCCTAATACAGTTATGTGTTGTGCAGTCATCTGGTGGTTGCATATTAGGGCAGTGTTTCCCAGAAGTTTCCACTACTCACAGTATGTTTCATAATTTTGGGGGTTATGTCAATTTGTGAGTTTGGTTGTAATCCCATTTTGTTAGTTACTGCAAGCATAAAGAAATAGGTGGTAGTATGCAATCTTTCTGAAAAAATGGGAGAGTTGAAAAGGTAATTTTAAGTTGTAGTGAGTGCAGAAGAATATAACATAAGTTGCAAGTTTTAATTTTTTTTTTTTGAAAGACAAGAGCTCTAGCATGGGCATCATCTAACCTATGGGTTTCAAAGCAAATATGTAGAGTTCTGAACACTCCGTGTGCTTGAAATTGTATATTTAAAATGTAAGCCTCTAAGAAGATGTGTATTTTGCCTCTCTTAGTTTCCTCTCAAAATTGGTAAAATGTTTTGGATTAAGCATGTTCAAGCAATTTGTGTCTGCAGAAACTACAGCAGATGCACTGTGTGTTCCATTTTCCCTTGCTGCCGTTCAGATCTCAAATCTGGTGCAGTAAATAGAAGTGATGTTTTTACTTTCCTCAGTCCCTGTGCAGCTTCCCTGCTGTGTGTTGGCCACACCACTAACTCTGTTGCAGGTCAAAAGGAAAGTTGGCAACTTTACAGCTAGGACACCTCTCTGCAAAGAGCATAGCCTATTCCCATCTCTTTACTGGATGATACTGGAATTTCCTACTGGATTTCATACTGGATTCATACTGGATACTGGATTTCCTACTCCTTGTGACTCCTGTGGCTATTTTCTTCCTCCCAGGAGTCTCTGCCAGTGCCTTGGACTTCTTGGTTGCTCTGTTCCTTTACCTGTGCGAAGCAGCTGGGGACCGGTCTGCGAGGGAAGGCAAAGCACTAATTGCAAGTGGACAGTTTGTTTCAGATAAGGGAGTGAGGGGTGTGAGGTGGCTCAATAAATTGCTCCAGGAGGGGTTTGCTGGAGCCAGGAAAATCCAGCTCCTGCAGGCTGGCTCCACTTTCCTTTCACCCCCTCCTGTGAGTAATGTGAGTTTATTTCTTCATAGCCGCCCTTGCAGAGAACAACTAGGCGTTCATTTCTCTTCCCACCTCCTCCTCGCCTCGGCCTCTCTTTTTCCCTTGAAGAAGTGGGAAAAACTGCAAGGGAAAACACCTTCACTCCCTGTCCTTGTGGGGTCGCCAGGCACTGGGGCAGAACCAGATGAGCTGCCTGGGCACGGGGAAGAGCAGGGCACTGTGATATGCAGGGTAAATGTGTCTCTGGCTGGGGCTTGCAGCCCACCCCAGCACTCGTCTTCTCCCAGACCCTGACCACAGGGTTAGATTCATTTGCTGCTGCCCGTGTGCTTGTGTACAATATCCTACTGGAGATTTCACCTAGGAACAATTTTAAAATTAATTAGAGCCTTAACCTCCTCTTCCTTTAATAGTTCTGTGTAGTAATTTTATCCTTCTGTTTTTAAAGTTCTAAATAATAACTGAAATAGATGTTTATTTGATAATTTACAGTTAAAAAAAATTATGAAAAGAAATTAATCTCTTTACATGGGAAGACACTATGTAATCTTCGAAGACATTCCAAGTTTCCTCAATATTTTACAGTCTTTTTGCTATTTATTTTGTATCTCTTTTCTTGAAAATGTTTATTTTGGGTAGGTCAAAACAAAATTCTCCCTATGTCTCTCATCAGCTGTAAGATGAATGCACACAGTTGGAACAAGTTCCATTGAAACTCTCATGCAGAATAAACAAAGTCCTGACCAAAGGCTTGACTCATGATAGATCTTTAATGACCATTGTCATGAAAAAGTATTTAACATATTCTCCACCAAAAGAAGGGTGTAGCTTTGCTGCAGAGTCAGCAACACATCAAAATAGCGGCAAGGAAGGATTCAAAGGGGAAGGCTGGTATGAAACTGGTGGGCATTGGAAAGAAGCTGGGCAGCTGTGTGCTCATTAAAGAGGGCCAGGTGAGTGTGCTGGGGAGTTCAGGTGTGTCACAGGGAATTTCTGGTGTTAATCTCAGGCTCTCCAAATGGAATCAGCCTACGGAAATGGGTGTTACCCTAGGGTGTTGCAAGTGTGTGGTGACCACTTGAGCTCCTGTGAGCTGTGTCATACCAACGTGTGATAAAGCAATTTTGCCTCAAATGTTCCCACAGTCTGTGGGGAATCTTGGGGATTGTTTTGGGAAGAGATGTTTGGTGTTTTGATAGTTGAAGTTAGAGATGCCTACAAAGTCACTGCACATCCTTAAACAAAGCTGATCTGTTTCCACTGCCTTTTCTGCTTGTGTGACAGTGAGTGTAACACTTGGCAGTCAACAAACGCTGCATGCTGCTCTTGTCATCATGTGGTGGGGCAGGAAAACTGCTGACATGGAAAAGTGCAGACAAAATCAAGCAAAAGTGATTCATAGCTTGGAAGGCTCTGTGTCCTGGGGAAAGATTAATCAAAATGGGCCCACAGAGCTCAGGGATAATAATATGCATGCATGTTATAGTTACTGGGTGATAGAAAAATATCTTTGGGTGAGTTGGGCCAGATTCACAGATGTTATTTTAGGAGGTACATTTATTATTTTTGCTATTAAGAAAGGTCTCTCTTGTAAAAGTCTAATCTCTCTGTGAGTGAGGGGCTAGGAAACCTGCACTGTATAGATTACAGACCCATGGTATTCACAACAGTCATAAGGAGGACTGAGTAGAAAGTCCGAGAAAATTACACTTTTAGACCATTGCTTAGTGAAGAAAAGATGCTATGAGAGCTGTGGGACAGGCTTATCAAAAGGAAATAAAACACTTTGGTCCTTGAAGGGTTCAGGTATCTGAGAGTGGCTCAGCTTGTAATCTTATTCCCTGCAGCAGTAAAAAATTAAAATTTTCATTTTAATTTTTGTACTACATGTTACTTGATAAGTTTTGGAAGGTGTGCAGTTATCTTTCTGTAGACCTAATTATCTTTGAGATGAAGAAGACAGTGATTGAAATGGTCTTGAAAATTTGATACTATTTAGAAGATTAAGAGATAAAATGTCCTTTTAACCAATGTGAAAATACACACAGATTATATGAGAGGAAGGGACAGTTTCAACTAAATTTCTAAAGGAGTAAATCTAATAAAATCATTCACTGAGTATGATTAGATATTTTTATTCTGAAGAAATTTTTGAACTTGTTGGCCATTTTTACTGAATTTAAGTACCAATGTTTTCTCAAAATTATGAAGTTCCTCTTTATTATGAGAAAACTAGAGCTAGGAAAGACATTTATACATGGATGGATGGAAAATTTTCAGCAGACATGTCCTGATGAAGCCACTGGCATGCACAGTGTTCAGAAACAAGCACAGTGCCTCTTGCTTGACCTGAAGCTGATGGATACAGGAGGGGTGGAGGAGAGCATTGTGGATCACAGAGAGGGGAATTTATCAAAGGAGTATGGAAAAGGGGCTTGGACTGTAGCATTACAGAGCAGGGAATGATGCAAACCACAAATCTCTAGGAAACCAGGCTTTATTAGTTCCACTGCTTTTGGAAGAACTTGTTTAAACTTCCCTTGTAGGTAATTAACTTTCTAATGGCACTGTGAGATAGGCCACCTGCAGAACCCTTGGGCAGGGGGATTCACAAGCATGTGCAGTTCAAAATAAGGCCTCATGGAAAACTAGGCAAAAGTGCGTTAGAATAATATTTACATTCAGTAGCATTAAGTACATCTGTTTGTTATTAGTGGGAGGCTGAACTGGCTCAAAAATCTTCTGCAAGAGTGACCCAGCAGCAGAAGGCCAGGTACCTCTGACAGCTTTTCTACAGCTACCAACAGAGCTATTTTCAAAAACATGACAATATTTCCCTCTCAATGTCAGTTTGAATACAAAGAAGATAAAATTTAGATTATTGTAACATATAAATATTCCAGCTCTGTCCTTTTAGGTGTTTTGCTTTGTCCTTAATTTCTCTGTTACTCCTGTGTTTACACAGTATGAAAACTGAAGTTTTCATACAAACTAAGGGAGTGCAGCTCTGGCTGAAATCAGGGGAAGCAAAAGATGGTCAGCTTGTTTGAAAAACCAAGGGTGATAGGCGACAGTCTTTAACTTAATAATTTAAAATTTCCTATGAGTGTTATTTAAAGCAAAAAAAAAATTACATCTTGTGTCAAACATGGACAGAGAACATGAATTTCATTTTTTTTTAGTTCAGCTTAGTATGATTACTATAAATTTGATGTCTGAAGATTGTACACATAATTGCTAACAAGGATTAATTAAGCTGTGATGATTTAAGCTATCTGGAACTAATGTTTAGTGTCAGGTGGAAAAGCTTTGGCATAGCTAAGAACAGTCCTGATATTTCAATCCTGTGTCTTAGACATATATGTGTGTGCTTATGCACAAAACAGTATTAGGAAGATGGGTTATTCTAGCTTAGGGCTTAGGAATTCTACTTACCATGTATTCAGGCTTTTGGGTTCAGTTTTGTGTTCTACTAGAGGTTTATTCAATGTAAAACTAACTTGTAACAGCTATTTGTTTATATTTCTCTGTCTCTTGAGATTTTTAAGAACCTGAAGGAAAAGGAAAAAAAAGACATTCTGTTTATGTGTGTTTACACATAACACATAACACATAAAACATAAAACCGTGGAGACCCCTCATCTGTGTTAATCAATCTTTCAACCTGAAGTATACATAAGTTGCAGGGAGAATTCCAGATCTGGAGGTTGCTGTGGCAAACTCTTATTTAACCACAGATGATTGTTGTCTTTCCTCTAAATTATTAAAAAAATCTGTCTGTCCAGCCCCTCTGAAACTTTCCTTTGTCTTTCCCTTAGATTCACACTCACTGTCAAAAACTGTCTTCCTCTCTGGTTCAGAGCCTGCTGTCTCTATTCTCTGAAAGTTTGTACTGGCTGCTGTTTCCTGCCCAGTTTACACCTGCAGTAATCTTCAAGGTATAAATACACATTATTATGTTGCACCTTAGTCTTGCAGCTATAAATTGTGCTGTACAGTCTTTGGGATGAGAGCTCCTGAGCCTGTTTTTTTTGCCAGGCACACTGAAAGCCTGATATAAATGATGGAGGTCAGGTCTGCTGCCCAGCCACATGCACCCATGTTATAAGGATTCCCTAGGGTGTGGGTGTGACAGTTCTGTGGGGCTGTCAGGCATCATACAGAAGTTTTGAAGGTCTCATGTGTCCCTGGGAAGACATGGCTCTCCTACTGGAGATCAGAGGATACCCAAAGGTGCCTCTGGTGGCACTCACCTCTTCAAAATCATACAAGCAGACATTTATTAATTACGCATTTTCCAAGAGTTAAAACAATTCTTAAGGAGAGGAAAAAGCAAAAAGTCCTTTTGATTTGATCAAATCTGGAAGAAATCTAGCTTGGTTATGATCAAATAAAATGAGCATTGATAGATAAAATACCTCCAAAGAAATCTGACACAATAGCAACAGATGTAGAGAGCTGTGTGTCTGGAGATTAGCAGCAGAAGTAACCACCTTATGATAAGACTCAGAGTGTTGTTTTGTGGTTTAGGAAAAGCAAGTAGGTATGACCAAAATGACTGTCCTTTGGGAAGATGGAGTCAAAGGGCACATGCTTGAGAGCCACAAATATGAGCTATTCAGAAAACAAACAAAGACCTCTAAAGTAAAATGTGCAGGTGACTGAAAAGGTCACCCTGTGAAAATCACAAAGAATGAAGCAAAGGGAGGTGATGAGGTGTGTTTGAAACAGTGGCCTCATCTCCTGTGTGAGTGCACCAGATGAGGAGCAATGTGGGTCAGTAGGTCCCACACTGACTTTGGGATCTCCAAACTCCTCCAGTCTGCATGAGGCTTTGGGACACAGCTGCTCCTTTAATGACTCGTAATGTGGGTGGGTAATGTGTTCAAAATGTGTTGGTTTCTAGAGCTGTGCTGTTTAAACAGCACAGAATGGCAAGACTTTGAAACTAGCCTTAACATTTTATGGGCTGTGTAGCTGCCTTTAAAAAAAGGAAGCAAATAATAATTAAAAAATGGGAGACCACCTACTTAAAATATAACTCTGTAAGTAAGACAATAATTTCATTAAAACAAACTTATATGCAAGCAGTGAGTCACCCTTTCACTTCTGTAAATGTTTGTGCAGTGTGCTTCTGTTGAAAATCATTTGTATTCAGAAAGGCATGGATTTGATTCTTTCCTTTCTTGTGCTAACTCTTATTAGTACTAAGTAGGTAGATTACTCATTCAGGGATTTACTCATTCAGGACCTCACTTCAGTCTCCCTGCCAGCTGAAAGCTTTCTGCTCTGATACTGGGCTTTCTGATACCATCTCTGGACAGTGATACTGCTTGTTTCCTATAAGTCCTTTTCATGCTCATGTAAAAGCTGGTGGGTCTGCTGAAATGAGATATCCTTTTTCAAACAAAATTTTATATAAATAAGGTGAACTGGATTCCACTCAGACCCTCCAGGCCTGGTCTAATATGCCTTCTTTTCATTCTGTTAATTTCTTTTATTTGTTCCAGTTTTTGTTGTTTTTGTCAGTCTGTTACAACTATTTTGAAGAGTCTCATTTTGTTATGTGTGGTCACTTATCTGTTGCAACCCACTTAGTGGCTTCCATATGTTGCCAAAATGTGTTTGGAAGAGGAGATTAAGTTACTGCTTCTAGCTGTGAGTTTGGTCACTTGGACACGTTCACTGGGATGTGAGATACTGGAGTCCACAAGAGCCTTCCAACTGGAGATTTTCTCTTTTTTTTTCCTTTGCAGTGGGGGACCCCACACATGCTTTCCCTGTGAGTCCTTCTCTGAGGAAATTCATGCAACATCACAGCTTTACTACAGCAAAATGAAATCTTTCCGACCCAGCTTCTGGTATTCCCTGACCATGAGATCTGATTGAGGTGCCTCCCTCAGAGATAAAAGAAGGAGGTAAAAGAAGGAAACAATGGTTGTCAGAGTTCCCTCAAAACCCTTAATGTCCATTGCATCCCTGACAAAACTGGTTCGGAGAGTGAGGCATATCCTTGCTTTTGTCTGAGTAAAAATTGAGGAATTAGGAGTTCAAGTGGGATATTTAACTGTGAGTGACCAAAAGAACTTCAGTTCCCAGTGGTTTTTTTGATGACTGTTCCTTGTTAGCATTATATTCTACTAATTACAGTGCTACTTTGAGAATGTAAGTCTGGGAGGCATTGACTAAATAATGTTTTTAGTCAAATCTGTTTCTTTTTGAATGCTACGACTGATTTAAATTCCACTCTTTTGTATCAGCTTTTTGCCAATACCGTCATATGACCATTTTTTGTTCTTGAGTGTGTTTTCAGGCGATGACTTTTCTTGTAATTCTTAGCAGTTCATAAAAATAAACAGCATGTACTGAGTTTGTTTTTGTACAACTAGGGATATTTACCTTATAGGATTCTATATAATTGGCTTTGGGAATAGCTTTAGGAGTGAAGAGCTAAGGCACAGGCCGAGATGAAGAATCTGTTTAATTTACTTATTATTTCAAGCCAAATGAATATGCCTAAGCAGCACAGAAAAGAGAAAACAACTATTTGGTCCTCTTTCCCAGTGGGGTTTTGCATGGATTCTGCACTGTGTCTCAAATATCAGCAGTGGCCACATCTAGTAGAGTAATCTTGACATGCAAATGTAGCATTAAGCACAACATGAAGTCATGTAGGTTTGTGCTTTTCAGCCTGTTTCAAACAGTCTGCTCTTCTGGTTTTTCTACAGTTGTGTTCTTCCAATGCCCATGGAAGGTGCATTAATTTCTTTTGCCTAGTATTGCATGAGATTGAACTCAGCAGTTTCCCAAGTCCTCTGGTAATGGGACTTTTTTATGGGACTCCTCTTTTTATTCTGAAATAAAAAGAAAAAAAAACAAACACAAGAAAAGCCACTGTTTTCGTTACAACTGTAGTATATGCTGCAGCAATAAATGGATATTAGTGAAATCAGTGGACTCAGCCTCTGCTCTTATGAGTAGCAAAGTACCTGAATATTTAAAGTAGTGATTTATCTGAAGAGCTGGGTATGATTTGATGAAATAAGCAGTGGCTTCCTTAAACTGCTGGGCACCAAAATAACTGTCATTATTAACTGAAGCAAGCCTGTCATTAATCTGAAGATAACTTTCATAAATTGGATTGAAGCAGAGGGGAAGACACTGATCTCTTCATGCTCATGACCAGTGACAGGATTATTGGAAACAGCATGAAGGTGAGTTGGGGGAGGTTTAGGTTGGATATCAGGAACAAGCTTTTCACATGGAGGGTGGTTTAGCACTGGAACAGGCTCCTCAGGGAAGTTCCACAACACCAAACCTGGCAGAATTCAAGAAGTGTTTGGATAATAGTCTTGGGTACGTGGTGTGATTCTTGGTGGTGTCCTGTGCAGGGCCAGGAGTTGTACTTGACAATCCTGATGGGTCCCTTCCAACTCAGTATATTCTCTGATCCTGTGACTGTGTACATACAGGCAACTACTTGTGTGAATGCACAGAGAAAACCAGAATGTAATGTCTGCTAGGCAGCCAATAACCCTGAATTGTATCTTTCTGTTTGCCTCAGCCAGGAAGGCACTCAGCTATTTTTAAAATCTCTATCCGTGAACACAAGAGTCTTGAGGAAAAAAATAACAGGAAATAATTTAAAATGCCTTGAAATTTCATACCCCTTTTTATCTCTTGATGCTTCTCCCTTTCTGTCAGAGGGTTTACAAGTTTACCCAGCCTAAAGGCAACAGTCCAGGAGTTCTTTCCAGAATCCTGCATTTTAAAAGAGTCCCTACATAGCAAGTAGGCAGTCTTAGAATCCTCCATTCAAGTAGTTTTACTGCTGGCTTGTGGCCTATCTCTTGGCAATTTCCTAGGCAGTTTGCTAATATTTAGATACTAGAAGATGGTGATGACAGTCAGATGACAGCAGTTTGTCACTAGAGTTGTCACTACTCTCTGGAGTGTTAGTGAAAACCGTGGTTGTATGAAGTGTTCTTTGTCAGCTGCACTTTACAAATAGAAAAATAAAGATTTATAGATTGATTTCTGAAATGAAATTGAATGGAATGACATGGAATCCAATCTACTTTTCCAAATGTTTATCACTGTAAAAGAGAGCTGATCAGGTTAACTAAATCCCAGGTCTTTAATTTGGGCAAACCAGCTAATTTTCTAGCTCTAGTACAGATATAAGTAGGATTTTCAACAGGTTACTCAAAACTCATGGTGTAGAATGTAGTAGTTGGAATATATAATTTATGAATAAATCCATGAGATCTGAGATGTTCTCAGCATCATGTATCCCTGGCCAGATTTATATGAAAGATATGTATTTCTTAAGGAAACCAAGTATTAGTTGTTCTTATGAAATGCACATGCTTGATGTAGTTCTTAGTATGCATATTGACAAGGAAGAACTTTTGCGTATTTTACTTCTTTGTGTGGCAGATTTAAGAAAAAAAAAGACTTCT
>VYZP01022732.1:42082-53723 GCA_013400635.1 Hypocryptadius cinnamomeus
GACTTCTTTTGCCTTCCAACGTGAACAAGGATTGCCACGTCTGGTCCTGCAATGGAAAACTGGTTAATATTTCTGTTTAAGAAGCAAAGTAAATAAAACACAATCCCTGGAGTGGATATCTCTGCCATGTTCCCTTGGAAAGCCCCTAATTGGACAGAGGTGCCCTCTGTCCACGCACAGAGCCCAGCAATCAAATACACATGGGGACTGAATTCCAGCAGACTTTATAGCCACCTCTGCACAATAACAATAAATAATGAAATAAATGCAGGGCACTTTTGCTGGTTGGTTCTCAAAGCAGTCTACAGACCACTTAAACAGTAGTGCATTGATTTTTCTCACCCTTGGAATACAGTGATCCACTGTCAAAACATGGCTGCTGTTTAAAAGCACAGAGCAAGATTACAGAGTGTTTAGGACAGGAATTAATATTTGTGGTAAAAACAACAGGATATTTTTAAGGATGCAAAGCATAAGCATTATGGAATGTGGGTTATGTCTTTTTCGATGTATGTCTATCCTTGCTGTCTGACTTCAGAGCCAGGAAAAAACTTTTGCAGAAAATGTTTCTGTTATCAATCCTTAGTCACTTAGCCAAGGGACTTCCCTTGCTTTCCCCTGGTTGACTTATTCTTTTTTTTTTAATTTTTTAATTTTTGGTGCTGAGCTACTTTCATTGTGCATATCTGCACTATAATCCATTCCAGTAGTTGAACTTAGCAAACCGAAGAAGCAATTGTAGTAATGTTGGCAAAATCTGCTCATTTTATCAATCTGTTTGGATACCAGGAGCCAACAGAGTGAACACCAAACACCCCAGAGAAGAACCTGATCCTCAGCTGTGCTTGAACAGCCTGCACTGCAGTCTGTGCTTCCAGAGCTCAGCTGCTCTTGGTACCTAAGGTAGGAATCACCTGAGCACCTTCCCTGACGAGATCGTGCTTGTGAGCACACTGTTCAGCACAGCCCTCCTGAGGTGGTTTGGAACTCCTCTACAGATGTTTCTGCAAGCTGTCAGCCCTTCTCAAGAAACTTGGAGCTACAACTGAAAAGGCTTTATTCACTCTGCCTGTGATCCAAATTTATTTGCTTGCATTTGTTCAGATTAAACGCAGGTGGTTCTTGCTTGAAAATCCTGATGTCTTTTGGTTCGTCCACATCTATAATATTTCTTTAAGTGAGGCCAGAGGTGTGGTGATATTTTCCTTAGTTTTTACTTCTCTTTCTCGTGTGTAACTATGGGCATCTCTATCCCAATTGTTCTGTTTATAGGAAGATGTCCTGGTTTGTTTTTTGAAAACTCTCTTGCCAATACTAACTTATAGCTTTTCCTAAGTTCTGAAACCAGCATGAAAAATTTTGAGTATTTAATGATTTCTAGTACCGAGCTTTGCCTCACACCAGCATGCTATCCATTTACTCCTCCCTTACTTATAGGAAACCAATGGAAAATGTTAAAAAAATTTACTGTGTTTTTATTTTTGAAAAATTAAGGGGATGAGCGTGCCAAAGACTATGCCATCTTTTTTCCCCCCTCTCCCATATTTTCCCTGAATCCTGAAAGAATATCCTTGATAATAACCATTGAATGTTCAGAAGTAATTCATTTTAGACTCTTACCTCAGATAAAATTGCAAGATATTATTGATTTACATTCCTAAATATGTAGGGTTTGGGTGGTTTTATTCATGGTAAGCTGTAATGACACGGTCAGAGGATCTACTGTGTGTTTAACAGTGAGGAATGAAGCTCTAAAGGTCTGGAAGCTTGGAAAAGTTCAGATGCCTCAAAATGCCTGGATTCCTCTCAAAATTTTTTCTTAGCTGTATAAATCTACCACCCAGCTGTCATTCTCTAAGGAATTAGCAAAAAAATGTATTTATAAGACAAATCATTTGGCTGATGAAGAGAAATATGCTAGCAATATTTTTTTGATTCACATTTGAAAGTAGAATATTTCTTCCATTTCAGTCTGAAGTCAGGGCTGCAAGTAGGTTCTTTCCAGCAAACTTACAAAAGCCTTTTTCTTTCTGCAGGCATTTAGCCACACCACTGTGGGCTGTGATCTTGTCAGTTCTCATAAGCTACTAACACCAATGGTAACAAAATACTTTCCCTAGTTATGGGATGTACATTTCCATGAATTGGTTTGGTTCATCTCGTGCATGAAGTGTCAAATCTTTTTTTTTTTTAAAGCATGAAGAACATTGGAAGAATTTTGAGCAGCTTTTCCTCTACTAAAAGCTAGTTATATGAGTAGAAGCTGTATCTTAGGAGTAATTCAGTAATGGCAAAAACCTATTTGGCAAAGATGTAGCCTGAAGGGCTCATAGCCCCTCTCTCTGTGCCTGTCCTCCTGAGGTAAGCTGAATAAATGAGACAGGATGAGGCTCAAAGCATGTAAATGAGCTGGTGCTCCACGGTACAAAATTGTGCCTTTTCTGCAACATAACGCGGCACCAGAAAAGACAAACTGAATGTGAACTCTCTCTCCTTTGCTACATAAGCAGTTATCATTCAGGTGGATTTAAAAGGGCTTTACAGCCTCGCTTGTTTATACAATGTGTTAATTCTCCCACCACTGAAAGCCAGCCACCTCTGGCCTGAAATGTGGCATAGGTTCAACAGTGTGTAGCAGCAGACTGCAGCACGGCAGGCACTGAGCACAGCAAACATCTCCATCTGATGATGCCCAGAGAGCAGCAGGAGGAAGAAATGAAATTGCACAATGCGTGCTCAGAGACCTCTTGCAGCTCGAGGTGACTTGTGGCAAAATTTACCTGGGGTGGTTAATGGCCAGTGATTGGGATGAGCTGGAACCTGAGCCTGGCTAAGGAGGCAGCACTGCTATTCTTTGGCACTCCCTGGCACTGCAGCGTGGCAGAGTAGCACTGTTAGCAGAAAAGGAAAAGAAACTTGAATGTGTCACCAGCACTGCTAGCAAGAGCAGCTGAGATTTCTCCTCTTAGATAGACCTTGCAAATATACGTAGAGCTCAACATCTGAGTTCCCCTGACAACTCTTATTTTCATTTAAGTAATATTTCTGTTGGTAATACTTCTTTGAATAGCTAGGTTTTTAGAGAGAGATGCAGTTGCTGCTCTGCTGCAATAGGTCTCTCTTCCTGTGAAAGCAAAGCATTATGAATGCAAACGACTTTTCTAACTAACACTGTTGAGAGGATGGAAGTTCTGGTGGGAAAACTTCCAAGTGAAACTTTGGCTTCACTCAGCTGGAGTGGCACAGGCTCTGTACTAACAGCACCTTTTTTTTTTTTTTGTGTGTGTGTGTGTGTGTCCCTCCTTTTTTTTTTTTTTTTTTAAACCACAAACTTCCCCGTGTCACAGCTCTGTGCAAATATTTCCCATATGTCAGCTGGCTGATCCAGTAATCACTTAGGGCTGGAGTGTAAATTACACAAGCGGCAGCATGCGCACAAATATCTGGCTTGTACGAATCCGTAATTCAGCAAGATTTGACTACGATGAATTGAACTGGCTTTAAATTAAAAACTTTCTTTTAATAGCTGTGTAGATTCAGTGCTAGAAGGGCTATTATTCTGTCTCCCACTTTATCCCCAGCCAAAGTAGAATGTCTCGTTTGTGTTTTAATGGTACCTCTCTTGCTGTTTGCTTTCTCAGTTTACTTTCATTTCTACCCAGTGTGCTGTCATTATGCCATGAAGTAGTTTCTTTGGGTAGGAAACTATCTTTTTTGAACATCTAGAATGTACATGGCATTTGTAAACTAATTAATAGAGTATGCTATTGTTTACTTTATATCCATAATACTGCTGTTGAGCAGTTGACTGTAATGTTTCCGACAGGGTAATAGTCAGAAAGTATTTTGATTTTGGGGAATTCTGGAAGGTTTTAAATTAATCTTTCATTCTCACCCCAACACTGAGACTATGCTAGTGTTTATAGGAGGCAGAAGAAATAGAATAGTGCAGGGGACTTGGGTTTCTGGGACTTTTTAAAAAGAAAGCTTTTCAGAAAAAAATGCTTTGAACAGCCTTGACTACAAGTTTCCCTCTCTGCTCCTGTGCACAGGGCTCCTCTGGTCCCCAGAAGTGAGGGTGCTGTGTGGGGCTGGTGGGCTGGAGGAGCTGGTGGTGGGTTTCAGGCTGCAGTGGAGGAGCCCCTGCTCCAAACTTCACAGGCTGAGGAGCAAGAGCTCTTGCTGATGGAATCACCTTCTCTCAACTCATCACCACTTTTAGTGTTACTCCCTGCACATGCAAAGGTTTAGAAGTATCTTTGCATACACTTTTACTGACCGGTCTTTACACTGGTTGTGAGTGTTCCGGTGCGATGCTTGCCCCCTTTCCCTCTTGCTGCTTTCCTTTCCTTGGTTTCCTCTGTTTTGTAGGTTTCTGCACTTCCAATTTCTTTTATTTTGTCTTACTTTACCTCCTTTTAAAAAAATTTCTTCTACTCCTGTCTTTCTTTTATTTCCCAACATTTTAAAATTTCTACTATAATCAGACATTCCACAAGAATGCTGTCAAAAAATAGAATAAAAATGGTTTCTACATTGGGTAGTTAATAGATGCATTTGTCTTTTGTCCCTTTTTCACAGTTATATTGATCATAAAAGCATGTGTTTTGCACTGAACAATACTATGTGGATGTAGCCCATGGTATATCATGAACAAGTTCAATCCCAACGACTGGAAGATACGTTGGGTTTTAGGTGGCAATAAAGAGGTTGTAAATGCAACATTTTAGTTGTATTGCTTATCTACCATTTTTCTGAGCCTTTGTTTTGTTCTTTCTTTCTATTTTGGTTTTTTTCTAGAAGTGAAAAAAGTGCAAGCATTTGGTTTTTAACTGATTGTATAAAATTATCCGTCATTGGAGGCAAGATCTAACCTCATCTTCAAGATTTAGGAGGAAGAATTCCAAGAAGCAACATGGGAGAATTTTCACATTTTCAGTCACACTTGATATGAATTGGCTGAGCATGATCCTGACAAGAACACCCACCAACATGGACCTCTACATAATGTGAATTTCTGAGTAAGTATGCAGATGCCTGCAGTCTTTCCTCCTCTGGAGACTGACACCATCCAAGGAGTTAGTGGAATTGGCTCAGATAAGGATCACCTAAGCCAAGCTGGCTGGTACCAGTAGACAAGGCTTGAATTGTACATCCTCCAGGAAGATTTACAGATAGCTCTGGAGCTTCTCTGAGGATGATTCTGAGTTCAAGGGAGTTTTAAAGTCTGGGGAGAAGGGCAGTGTGGTGTGATTTTCTTGGGGGAGAGAGAAGAGCCATCACAGAGGGCAGTAGTCCTTGATCATGCATGAAGGTGTAAATTGTTTCTCCTTCACCTGCTAGAATAAAACGTGTCTTAGAGTTTTTCTCCCGAAGTTTCTTTGAATGTATGGGTAGCAGCTCTGCAGAAATCATATAAGAAAAATTCATCTCATTGCCTTTGGTTGTAAGGGGAAGAAGCAGAGCAATTCTTTTCCACATTTTCTATAGCACAGAATTATTTGCTCTAGCAATTATATTTGGGAGTTCAGAGTAATTTTAGGATCTTTTTGTTTTCTGGCAAGAGCCCACAGAGATAAAAATGGCTCTTGCCACACTGGTACAGTGGCAACCACTGCAAAGGAAAGTGCTCCCTTGAGATGTGAAACTCAGCAGTTTCCTACTGAGCCCTGGACCAGCTGTGGAAGGAGGAGGAATAAAAGGTGATATGAGTTAAATTTATGCTGATGTATGAGGTGAGTGTAGGTTTTTGCTTAGAAGCTGCTAGAAGGTCATGGTATTTTACCAACTGAAATTTATACATTTGAAAATGAACCTCCAAATTGGAATGTTTCCAAAGTCTAATAAAGCAGACCTATGCTCATACACTGACCTTGGCAAGCCTGCAGGTAAGTTCCACAACTTCTACCACCTTATAAACACTAAGATGGGTTATACCGAAAAAACTATAGAGGCTCTATTTAGAGACTTATGGTAGCAAGTAGGCAGAAAAACTTCAAAACCACCAATTTAATTTATTGAAGGTCTCAACAGGAATATATAGGAAAAAATTCTGTCTTCCACTGCAAATATTCCCACAGCAACCCAATCTACCTGCCAAGAGTACCCAAAATTTAGGGCAAAGGGTGGGGGAACAATGTTAAACCTATTGAATAATACCTCTAAGCAAAACTTGAAGGATGAGCATGAACCTGGATCCATATTTTACCTCATTAGCTCAGCAAGGAAGCCTATGGCTGAGAGGTTTGTCAATCTGGAGTTTACTATTTATGTAGTTATATATTGTGGTTGTAGACAAAACAAGAGAACACCCACTGGGACTAACACACGTCTTTTAAAGTTTTCCAGCCTGTCTCTGATTTTCATAAAGGTTTTAAAAATTTCTGTTGTGAATCCAAATTGGAAAAACATGGGTGAGATCAGGAAGTTGTTCCTAGTTCCAACTAAAATGCCAGAATGCTGGTTTAAGGATTCAAGATCTCCACTTCCAGGGAGATAAACATGACAAAAAAAAAAAAAAAAACAGTGGGGAAAAAAAAAAAAAAAAAAAAAAAAAAAAAAAAAGAAAAAAAAAAAAAAAAAAAAAAAAAAAAAAACCTTGGGAAAAAAAAAAAAAGAAAAAAAAGAAAAAAAAGAAAAAAAGAAAAAAAAAGAAAAAAAGAAAAAAAAGAACAGGAGTCAGGACCAGTCCAGGGCATAAATTAGAGCAGTTTGAGGAAATGACAACTTGCACCAGCATCTTCCCAGCTTGCCAGTGCAACAGGGCACTGTGGCTCGGCCTCTGCTGGTTCTCTGCCACTCCTGATATCTAGGAATTTCTTGAGGCAAATTTGTGCTGCCTTTGCTTTATTAGCACAGCATAAAAAGGTCATAATGGATGATGGAATTATTTACTTGTATAGTTCCAGAAAATGACACCCAGTTTTGTAATAATTTTGTATTAAGCCATCATTAGCTTTTTCATTAAATGTTTTTTTGTTGGTGTTGTCACCATGGGCAGTGGGATTGAATGCACCCTTAGCAGGTTTGCCAATGACACCAATCTGTGTGGTGGAATTTACACACTGGACTGTAGGAATGCCATCCAGAGGGACCTTGACAGGCTTGTGAGTTGGGCACATGTGAACCTCATGAAGTTCAATAAGGCCAAGTGTGAGGTCCTGCACCTGAGTCAGGGCAATCCCAGACACAAATAGGTAGAGAATAGATAGACAGCAGCCCTGAGGAGACTGATTCAGGGGTGTTGGCTGATGAGATGCTCAACATGACCCAGCAATGTGCACTTGGCCCAGACAGCCAACCACCTGCCAGGCTGCATTAAAAGATGTGCAGCTAGCAGGGCAAGGGAAGTGATTCTGCCCCTCTGCTCTGGTAGGACTCCACCTGCAGTGCTGCACTGAGGTCTGCACTCCCCAGCACAGGAAGGACATGGACCTGTCAAAGTAAGTATAGAGGAGGCCATGGAGATGATCAGAGGGCTGGAGCACCTCTCCTATGACAGGCTGAGAGAGTTGAGGCTGATCAGCCTAGAGAAGAGAAGGCTCCAAGGAAGACCTTAGAGCCCCTTCTAATACCCAAGGTGAGCTTGTAAAAAGGCTGGAGAGGGGCTCTTCACAAGGGCATGTAGTGATAGGACAAGAAGTAATAGCTTTAAACTGACAGAGGGCAGGCTTGGATTGGATATTGGGAAGAATTCTTTACTGTGATGGTGAGACATTGGAACAAGTTATGCAGAAAAGCTGTGGATGCTGCATCCCTGAAGTGTTCAAGGCCAGGCTGGATGGAACTTTGATCAACCTGATCTAGCAGAAGGTGTCTCTGCATATAACAGAAAGCTGGAACTGGGTGATTTTTAAGATCCCTTCACAAACAAACCTTTCTGTGATTTTATGCTGTTTTTTCCCCCTCGCCTTTCCAGGATCAGAAGAAAAGGAAAATCATATTTTACAACAGTCAAAGAAATAGTGTTTTAAATCTTAGTATATCTTGTGATATGCTGTGTTTTTAGACTTTGTAAGCAAAAGATGTGTCTACACCTCTGACGTATTTCAATATGAAAGTTCTGAAGGGGCTCTGAAATAGCTAGGTGCTGATAATGTGTCTCATGTGTTTGCATGCAGCCTTCTGCTATACAAAGCCTTGAGAGCTGGCCCCTTCATGGCCTTTTAGGTTTTGTTTTCCAGAGACATAAAATATTCCAGCATGGATAAGAGGTAGAGTGCACAATATGATGTGAATAAACACGTGTGCTCTTTGGAGCTGCCAGCATGTTCTGCCTTAGCAGAGCTGCTGAAGGGATGGGATTATGAACAGGGTAACAAGTGCAGGAATTTTTGTTACATTATATAATTACTACATAGGTTTTCTTTCCTAATTTTCCTTACTGTTTTCTAAAAGTTATTTTTTTTATATTTTTAACTCAGTTAAATGCACAAGGTTTTGCTTTCTAGCTTAGTCTATAGTGTGTAGCTCTGACAAAATGGCTTATGCTTTAGGGCTGGGTTTTGTTTCTAGAAGTGTATTTCACTATGCAAAACTGACTTGGTTTGTGGAGTCTTGCCAGTGCTACCCATAAAGTGGACTCTCACCTAACATAAACTTTTTAGGACTTATCCTACATCTGCAGTTCACGATTTGTGGAACATACAGCCCATGTGCTGGAGGATGTGTGGAACTCCCAGCTGGTTTCATTAATGTAGGTTTCCATTTGTGTGTTGGAGATTTACTTTTGTCCATGTTGTGCAATGTTTTTGCAATGATTTTGGCTCTTCTAGCATTAAGTCTATTAAATGGTGGAATTTATTCTTGATTATGCCAATAAAAGAAAAGCACTTTTTTTTTTTCCAAGAGTCATATTATTGGTCTTGTAAAGGAAGCATCATTCACCAGATATTGGTCCCTCTCCTCTGGTTAGAAGGACTGGCCTTCCACTTCCATGAAACAGTATCTGGCACAGCAAACAGAAACATTTTGCATTTAAATGTAATTGGCCTCTCATGAAAACAGAAAATTGCACCAAAAATTTGTGCCTTTATTCCACACTTTTTAATGGAAAAGACTGTATCTTGCCTCTGTTTGGTGTGTGTTTTTTATGTGGTGTGGTGCTTTTTAAAAATTTTTCTTTAAGTAATAAAACCAACTTTGAGTAGAGCATCTTACCTTATTCCAATGCTTGCTTCAGTCTTGCTGACTGTGTTGATTTTTATTTTGGGCTCAAACACAAATATGCCTTTTTTCCAA
Organism: Hypocryptadius cinnamomeus; assembly: GCA_013400635.1. Taxonomy (NCBI): domain Eukaryota; kingdom Metazoa; phylum Chordata; class Aves; order Passeriformes; family Zosteropidae; genus Hypocryptadius; species Hypocryptadius cinnamomeus. The sequence goes on from VYZP01022732.1 coordinate 51,323, forward strand.
ACTGAGTGAATGTAAGCCCGTGACTTGGGGTGGCCTGAAGGCAGCCTCAGTGCATGCCAGATGAGGCATCCTGGGACTATGGCAGGTGTCAGTACAGACCTGAGTTTGTCCCTCTCTGGAGGGAGGACCTGCCAGGTGCCTTACAGTCAGAGCTCTCCTGTGGTACTCTCATATATCTCTATGTCAGGTAGATAAATTCAATGTGGGGTGCTTCTACAAGAACACCAGGGAGGTAAATTGTGATTTAGCTAACGTGTCAAGGCTGACCTCATAGCATAGAGGATGCAGTGCTCTGAAGAACAGGCTGACAGTTTGGGTACTGAGAGTCAGACAAGCTTGTCTTTCAGGATTTAGTTTGTTTTTATATATGTGCCTTCCTAATCTGTAACACAAACAAAATCTGTATAACAAGTAGGACTGTATTGTGAAAGGAAGAGTAGAGGGAACTGAATGCTACAGCATTACATCTTCTCACTTTTGGTGATTTATTTAATTTCTGTTTCCTCCTGCTATACCTTTTCTCTGGAGTTGGATGTAGTTTTTGTCTTTCCCTATTTTTAACACTATTAAAACTCATTATTATTGTTGCCTTATTATTATCTTATAACTAATGTGCAAGAGTCTTTGCACATTATTTTCTCTCACTTTTACAAAATCCGTGATTCTTGACCAGTACAGAATTTTATACATCTGCTGTTATATTATCTTTTTAAAGTATTTAAAATACTGAGGCCTAGGATGGGAGTCCTGGCTGCAGAATTGTCAACAATTAATTTTGTAAGTCAGCTTGAATTTACTCTTAGAACACACAAATGAAGGGGAAGCAGCTTTGAACGGTGTGTCTCACTATGTCTCTGCAATACAGAACCACATATACCAAAATTTTTGGAGCTACTTCTGTAGCTCTAGACATCTGCTGTGATTATAGTTCACTGACTATACAAATCCCACATCATTAAACCAAACATTTGAGACCTTGGAGCTAAAAACCCCACAATTGTCATAGCTTCCATAAGTTTTGTCACTTTTCTTTCTGATTCAGTACAAAATCTTTATATATATTTGAACATATTATCTGTAGGAACGCAGTTTTGTCTTGGAAGACAGGTATTCTAAAACTGAGAAGGCTAATTACTTGTGTCTTTGGAAGTTAGGAAAATCTTTTTACCTTTTCTCAAAGGGTGCATCTGCATTAGTAATGTAGTGTCCTGGAAGAGTGCTTGTGGTGCAGAGAGACGCTTTTCCTCAATGTCATGCATGTAAGGTTGTGCTATGAACTGACACTCAGCAGCCTGTGATTGGGCACAAAGCATGTTGTATACTGCTTGTATTCTACCTACAGAAGTCATACATGGATCAAACTTCTGAAACACTAAGTTCATAAACTGTAGAGAGAGTTAATTAGTTCACTATTAATGAATAATTCAAAACACTTAGAGAGTGGACTGGCAAAATGTGGTCAGCGCTTGTGAATGAAGTATAGGATATCTTGGTGAAGCCATTTGAAAATCTGCAACACAAGTTCCTTGGGAGTAAAAAACCATTTTCACCATTTTCATGTATGTGGAATGTCATATCTAACTTAATTTTTTTTGTAGAGAGATTAGAAAGAAGGCATTTGAGGTGGGTAGGGGGTGCTTTACAAAAAAGAATCATGGGGCAGGTTGAAGCTGTGGATGTGTCAGAAAGTTCAGACCCCTGACTGGGAAGCTGCTGCTCAAGCTTCATAATGAGGATCTTTTTCCTTGTCCTGACCTCTCCCCAAGTTTGGCATTTGGCTTTATAGCACATTGGTCAGTTTGTAGTCAGCATTTCCTCAAATGTTTATGGCTCTATTTTAAAGGTGGAATTCTCATCCTGAAGATGATAATCCTTCATCATGTAAAATGACCATGCTGTAATAAGATCTTCTTGCAGGGTACAAATGTGTTATTAGGTGTCAGTCTGCAGGCTCGGGTCATCCGCCAGCTGTTACACTGCACAGGTTGTATTTTTTTGCAACATTTGGTGGAACATTTCAGGACTGTGGGATTATCTGAACCAGATGTGAAAAGGCATCTCTCTGACACAAGTGTGCAATTAGTCATAAGTGATTACCCATGACCCCTTATGTGCAAGGGGAGAGAAACTTAGGGTTAACTGCTGTCTGCACCTTAACTGAAGAGGGCTATAAAAGTTCCTCCTTTTTACTTCTCAGACTGCAGCCAATTTTCTGCTTGTTCTTGCTTCTGAGATTTTTTTTCAGGGACATGTAATTCCTAGAGAAACCTAGAAATCTGAGTCCTACTTGGAAAATTGTGACAGAACATCACTGAGAAAGAGACATGAGTCCTAATTTTTCTGCACTTTTCTCTGCTGTTTGTGATTACAAAGTCACTGTAAGACCACAGTTTCTTCCCAG
>VYZP01022733.1:0-24328 GCA_013400635.1 Hypocryptadius cinnamomeus
ACACAGCCACCCCTGGGACCCTGCAGGGACATAGCCACCCCTGGGACCTGGGGACACAGCCACTCCTGGGACCTGGGGACACAGCCACCCCAGGGACCCTGCAGGGACACAGTCACCCCTGGGACCCTGCAGGGACACAGCCACCCCTGGGACCTGGGGGACACAGCCACCCCTGGGACCTGGGGGACACAGCCACCCCTGGGACCTGGGGACACAGCCACCCTGGCTCGCAGCTGTGGGCACTGGTGCTGCAGCAGCAGCTCGGAATTGTACATGGAGGTTTTCCCTGGCCAACAGGCATTTGATTCCTGTGGCTGGTTTGATTTTTGCAAAAAAAGCAAAGCCAGCTGAGGGTGGGCACAGAGGAAATGTACTGCAGCAAGAGATAATGCTTGTCTGCTTGGATCACCTTCAAAAGTTGAAGTTGAATTAAAAAAAAACAAACAACTCCACCAACTTGGATTTGAATTCACATTTATTCATCTCATTTTTTTAATATGAATATTTTTCTCTGGTGTATTACAGAAAGCCTCCTCACACATATCTTATTTCACAGTCCCCTAAAATTCCTGTGCATCCTGAACAGAAGTTCTGACTTGCTTTAATCTTTCAAAATAAAACAGAATTTAAGATGGTCTGAAATGCTTAGCCAAGTCTGCTGAAAAGGATAACACAACATTTTTGTGAGGCCGTACAAGAGCACCAGCACAGAAATGGCAGACGTTTGCTGTTGCTGGCTTTCTCTCAAGTGTAACAGTGGACTCCCGAGCCAAACAGTAAGAAGATACATCCAATGTTGTGTATTTTCTTTGGTCTGTCTACTGACAAAGGGTTTTTTTTTTAGTCAAGGATCCAGGTCGCCTTAGCACTGACAAGTTGTTTCCATCAGTCCCTGTTTGCTGTCTCCTGTAAAGCCGGCAAATGCAGAACTCTGACAAACATGGCCAAAACACGCCGAGGCCTGAGAACCCCTGGTGTTTCAGAGAGAGCTCACAGCTCACCTCTCTCAGAGCGGGCTGGCTGCTGAGCACTGCAGGTCACAGGGCTGGAGTGCTCGGAGCCTGAACAGGCTGTCTCCTGTGGCTGTTGTTGCCTCGGCGAGGTCAAACACAACAAACCTCCTGATATCCTCCAGGGCTGCTATTCCTGAGCACCCCCCGCTCCTCATCCTGCAGTAATCAGCAGGAGGAGGAGGTGGTCACAGTCTGACTGTGCTTGGTCTGTGCAGTGCTCCTCGAGTGATAAATTATTGCTGAGCCCATGCCCGACACAGCCAGGCTGCAGAAGGTGGACTCAGACGTTGTCCCCTGCTAATGACGCAGTTTGTTCCATCCAGGACTCACCGTACGCAGCTTCTCACCCCAACAGCTCGCCAGGTATCAGCTTTTCATTTCCTCCAGAACCACTCCTGGTCACTACAGACCAGTCTCAGGAAACACAAGAAGCATGCAATTAAATTCTCGTTGTGGCCTTGTTCCAGCTCCTGCCTCTAATTTGTTACCACCCTGGAGTCCTGCACAGGCTTTGCTCTCCGGACGCCCACCTTCTGCCTGTCCCTCCGGTTTAGGGGGGAGAGCAGCTGCCCAAAGCCTCCCCTGTTGCTCTGCCATCTGCTCTGAAAGGTTTGGTCTGCAAACTACAGAATAACACTCTGTGCCTTTGTTTCAAGTTGCAGGAAAACAATCACCTTCCTTCAAAGCCTAAATAATGGATTTGAATTTAGGTCTGATGTAGATGCAAGGCTGGCCAGCTCTCATGGAGAGTGGTTCTACCCCACCACAGAGAGATGTCACCTCTGAAGTCCCCTGAGCATATCTCATAGCAATGGAGACAGGATGAGACCCTGGTGCCATGCCCAGAATGGGATGAGCCGCTGTGCATGTCCTAGCTCACACAGAACCTTGCATGGATTTGTCCACACACAGAGCAGTCATCCCAGCCTCGTTTGAAAGCAGTCCCTAAAAGAGGGGGACTCAGACCATGCAAGCCCACAGCAAAGGATTTTAGCCCCCATGATGAGAATGAGCAAACGGGACACAGTCAGAGCCTGCAGGCACAGCAGCTTCACCACAATCCAGGCATGACCTGTGGGATGGCAGCCCCACAGCAGTGCTGAGGCCACAGCAGCCCCACACCCAGTGATGCTCCTGGGACCCATCCAGGAGTTTGGGCCCCAGCACAGCTGGGAGCCTGCTTGCTGCAAGGTCAGGGAACACAGGACAAGCCGGGTCTTGGTAGGAAGGGCTCATGGGATCTACCCCAGCCTTATCCCAAACAAAACAACGCACTTGAAATTCTAGCTTTATTTCAGATGCCACAGTGTATCAGATCAGGGAATAAAAAATTAGTTTTAAACTTTTCAAAACAGCCAAAATTTACCAGCTGCAGAAGCTGACTGTGGTTCTCTTCTTTCCCATAGTTTCACGGTTACAGGTGGCATTAGGCTGCTTTTGTGTTTTCCTCTCTTGGACAAGAGCTGCAGAAGCAGTGCCACTAGTGCATTCCTCCACCCACATCCCACCAGCTCTGGCTCGAAAATGAAGTTCCACGAACCCATACTACACACCAAAGTCACACAAGCTGCAGTGGGGAAATTCTGATCAGCACTAGCAGAATGCTGCTGGCCTCATTGCAGGACTAGCTCCTTCCCGTGCCTAAAGAGCCTCGGTTTCGATAATCTAAACCCCACACACCTCATGTGCCATATTAATCTCATAAATCATTTTCCACAGCCCGGGTTCCTGGATGCATAGAAGCATTTGTTATCATCCCACTTTGCTGGCCTGCCCCATTACTCCTGTAACACCCAGCCCCGGGCACTCTCTCCTCCCAGCATTGCATGGGAGTGCTCAGAGCATGCCGTGAAATATTAAAAGAGAGAGCCACCATGATTTCAGGGATCTAGGAAGCCTCATCAGTAATGAGGCAGCACCAGAGCTTTTTCTGAGCCCTGCCGAGCTCCACCCTGGCTCTTAAGGACAAGCCTTTTGGAGTGAGTCAGCTTTTCCTGGTAATTACTGGGAGGTTTTGTGTTCCAGTAAGCAAAGCCATCTCTGCAGGAACACACACACTTTAGTGCGAGAGGACACTTGGGAATGGTTATTGCTCCACCAAGCAATGGGGCCCTGCTGGGACCATCTCCAGTCCTGCCCTTACAGAGCTCTCTGGAAGCGGAAGCTGTGCTGTAGTTCTAGCAGAGAGCTCTGCTAGAACACACCTCATCTGCCCAGGACAAGCAGCAGCAGGACTGCGAGAAGAAAGACAGTGAGAACCTTCAGGGGTGAACTTAAAACATCCTCACAGCATCTAAATCACATTTTGAAGGCTGAAGGAAAAATCCCTTAACTCCCTTTGAGCTGAGGCCATGCACCCACTGAGTCCCACGTGTTGACTGCATGGCCATGCAGAGGCCCCACAGCTCCCACTGCCCAGCACCTCCTCCCACACCCTTTACAGCCTCCTGGAGGAAATGCTGGCCCTACACTGGTTCCACTGGGCTGTTCCACAGAGCTCTGCTCTCAGGAGAAGCCCCTTTCCCTGCCTGGAGCTCCTGCCCTGTCCATGGCCAGCCGTGGCACCGTCACCTCCCCTCCACAGAGCCCAGGGGTGGCGATTGCTGGTCCAGGGGTGGTTTTCAAGCACATTGCTCTGAGTCTGTGTCCTCACAGCACAGGAAGCCCTTCACTTGGAGAAAGTGTCCTGGGCCTGAGGGCTTTGCCTCTCCGCTGCAGACAATGAGGCAAAGTGTTCTGTCCCTGTACTGCATTTTAATTCCATTATAATTCGGTTTTTATACAGCACTATTAAAACAGAGTTGCATTACTTATTTCTGAGAGGTTAGCAAGTGCTTCCTTCAATCCTTTCTGCAAAGGGAACTTTTGTAATCTTCCAGATTTCCATGTTTCTGTCCAACTGGAAGAGGCAGAGGCTGCTTTTGAGGGTGCTCCTCTGCCAGCTCCAAGTCGCTGCTGCCTCATTCCCATTCTCCTCCAGCTGTGCCGTTCATAAAGGTGCAGATATGACATTATTTCACAGAAATTCATTGGGTAACTGAACAGCCTCCGAGCATTGCAAATAAAGGCGTGTATTTGACTTTCAAAACCAGTTCCAGACGTACTGTGTTCCTATACAGCCTATCTTCCTTTTTCATACTGATGTCTTTCCTTTTGCATTTCCTGTTTGAATTATTGCTGTGCCTGAGACATGATTTACATTTAGTATAGCTCAGAACAACGAAATGTAACATTATGTTATACAAGGCTAATCCTTCCTTATATAAACCTAATTCCAAGGAGTGGTGTGCACTGGCTGATCCAACATGATCTAGGAAGGCAGGTTGTTAGATTTAAACAAGTCCCAGGCAGGAATTTGTTACAGGTGACAGTCCCTGAGCTGTTAGGCATACACTTGAAACGCACTCCTAATGACAGCATTATGATCATGACATGATGTTTAAGGAGTAGCTGACATTCTGTGGCTGTGTTTTATGTTCCCTGGAATATCAGGGCTTTAATCACAGGGAAAACTGGAAAGAATTTCACTGACTTTCACCTGTTGCTTGTGCTGCCACATGCTGAAAGAAGAGCTACATTAAGGGATGATATTGCATAAATACACTGGGAAAAGGCAGAATCATAGAATGGGGTAGCAGGATCATACTGCCATGCTCTCCTGAGGATTCCCCTCATCTGAGAGAGAGGGAAAGGGTGCTCAGCAGAGCAGCAGCACCTTCATGTCTTGTGCAAGGAGAGCAGCACCCACCCAGGGCCTTTGAGCCTCCCACTGTATCCCTGGTCAGAGGGATCCATCAGGCCAGACTGGGTGCTGGAGGGCAATTTTTGCCTTAAGCCTTGCAGGTGCTGCTCCACAGCCTCCTTTAATGGGGTTCTATGGTTTCAAGCTAAACAAGAATTGGGTCTTCTTGTAGGAAAGCTGAAAAAACAGTACAAGGGAAGCTTCTGCCAGGTTTCCCTTACCAAGATCATCTTTTTCCTCCCTCAACCATGTAGCTGGGAATGGGGAGTGGAGGGAACTTGCCTTTATTTACTAAAACAGCCAGTTCCCCAATCTGGTGAGGTCCCATTTCCCCAAAATTCTCATTTTCTCAGCATGAAATTAACCATACACACCAGACTATCCTGTGCTCTTGGTGCTCTGCCATCCCACGTGTGCGTGGGGGAGCGAGGAGGGGGTGCCCTGGACCCCATCTCACAGCCCTGTGAGCCCTGTGCCCTCGCAATCTCGCCCAGGATCTGGCACGGGCAGGACTTTCCCATCCTGTATTCCGAAATTGCAGTGTCGGGATGACAAAGCACTGCCAGCGCAGAGCCAGGCCGCGGCTCGCCTGCCCTTCAGCATTAAAATGGATGAAATGAAAGGCAATTTTTCAGCTTCCAAACAGTCTGTGGTAGGGGAAAACATCTCCACTCTACTTGACTCAAGTTCTTATCTCCTTTTCCCTCCCTCGCTGGCTGGAGGATTTGCCGTCCCTGCTCCCTCTGGGCTCGCTGCTAGGGCACGCGGCTCGCACGTGTCGGGGTGGGAGCACCTCCAGCCCCAGGACCTGGCCTGGGCCTGTCACCAAGTGCTGCTCTCTGGGACGAGGACAGGAGGCTGATGCTCACTAATTGTGGTGCCTTCTCCCTGAGGTCCCCCGTGCACGGTCACTGCAGGGTCAGAGCCCGTGGCTGTCACACAGGGATGTGCTGCTGGTGACGGTGCCCATCTGCTCTGGAGAGGCCGTGATCAGGGAGGGCAGGGCAGGGCTGTGAAAATGCTTCACAGAAACATGGAACCACATTGTTGTTAAGGCTGGAAGAGTCCTCTGAGATTGACTGCAACCACCAGACCAGCACCACACCGTGTTCACTGTTAAATCTCGTTCTCAAGTGCCACATCCACAGGTTTTTGAACACTTCCAGGGATAGTGACTCCCCCACTGCCCTGGGCAGCCTGTGCCAGTGCTTTACTGCTTTTCCATGAAAAAATATTTCTTAATATGTGATCTAAACCTCCCCTGGTGCAACTTGCAGCTGTCCACTAAGATGCAACCTCTCTCAGGAGGGGTTAACAGTCTAAAAGGTTTCTGCCCTGCCTGGGACACTGGGCACCTCTCCAAGTGGAGCTGAGTGGTTTGTGATAGATTGTTTTGAAACAATTATGCTTGGCTGGGAAAGTATTGCGAAAGAAAGGGAAGAGCTTCATGCCTGAAGGCACCTTCAGCAATTTATAATAAATGAAATAAAATATATGAAATAAAAATATATTTTAACTCGTGAGGAAGTAAACAACAATGCAGTCACATACAGAAGCAGGCACAAGTGTTTCTGTAAGTGGAATGAATAGTAATGCCAGTGGTATCTTAGGGACACAAAATGGGCAGCACAGGTGCAGAGCAGCACATCACCTCAGCTGCTGAAGATGTTTGTGTCTGCCAAAGCTGGCAGAAATCCGTGCTCTTGTCCAAACAAGCCTTTTTCTCCCCAAGGAGCCTTTGGCCCTAAGCCCCCAACACATGCGGGCGCTTCTGCTGTCCCAAGGAGCAGCCAGAATTCCAGCACTTCTGAATGCTGGAGCACTCAACAGTCCAGGGCAGTGCAGGTGGGCACTGCTGAGGACAGGGAAGCTTCCAAATGGAGAGAAACGGTGATGAAGAGGAAGTTTTTGGCAAACTCCAAAAGCTGTGTGCCTGTCCAATACCCTGCTGTGCTGACATCCCAGCTCCTTTACACGCGTCCCTGAAATACACCCATCACTAGCCCTGAAATATTACAGGAATACTAACAAGTGACTTGAAAACCCTTTGAAATATGGTAAAAGTACCTACAGTGTATGTCTGGTGATTATGTGCTCAACTTGTGCCATTGTGTGGTGCCTGTGGTCTGTGCAAACCAGGAAACTCAACGGTGGGCTTCCCAGGCAGGTGTGTCTCCCCTCGCTGGCCTCCCCTCAGCCTGGAGCTGCTGCCTTTGCTTTGCATCCTCTCCATGGGCCCTTGCTGTGGGCATCCATGGCACAGAGCACCTGGGGCCAGCTGCAGACCATGGTGATACAGGAGAATGGTGTGTCAAGCAAACACATAAATAAGCAGTGAAATCCCACTTTTTCTTTTTTTTTTTTAATCAAATACATTTTTTTGTTTGTGCAGTTAATAAAATGTTGTGGCAAAATGATACATATAAGCAAATATTTAAGAGAATCTATTTTTTGCTTATGTTAAAAGACTTTTGTCCATTGAAAAAGCACCTAAAAATAATATTTTAATCAGAGCTTTAAAATATAAGATGTCTTCAATGAAAGTCAGGCCTCCAGAGCAGAGCAAACAGCTCAGGAGGGTTAATTAGCAACAAAAGACTAAACAAAAGGAGTTTGGAAGACTCTCTGAAGGAGACAAAGCTCTAAGGATACATTAAATGCCTTTGAAAAGCAGGATGAGCTTTTTCCACAGCAAAATCTTTGATACACCGAGATGAAATTCCAGCCCCTGCTGTAGTGCACCTCGTTTTATGTAAATGTGGGGCTGTGCTTATTAACCACTTATTTGGTTATGGTTTTTAGCAGGTTCCGTGGAGATGCACCTCAGCTGGATGGCCTGCCAAGGTGTGCCCCTGTGTCCCATCCCACCACGGCGTGGAAAGCAGGGCTGGTGCGGGGTGTGGTGCCAGGTGGAGGGGTGTGGGGTTGGGTGGTGGGATGTGGTGCCTGTGGTGGGATGTGGTGGGATGTGGTGCCCGTGGTGGGGTATGGTGGGATGTGGTGCCCATGGTAGTGGGATGTGGTGCCCATGGTAGTGGGATGTGGTGCCCGTGGTGGGATATGGTGGGATGCGGTGCCCGTGGTGGGACGTGGTGGGATGTGGTGCCCGTGGTGGGGTGTGGGCTTGGCAGCGTGGCAGCAGGGGCATGAGGAACCTCTCACAGCCTGGCACAGGCACTGCCCCACCACAGAGCATGGCCTGAGCCGTGGGGCTCCCTGCTCCAGGAGGAAGAGGAGGCAATCCTGGGAAGCTGCTGTGGCTGCACAGCACGGGCTCTGTGTGGCAGAGGGGTGCTGTGTCCCCACCCAGGCACGGGTCAGGCGTGGGGACAGCGCGGCCGGGAAGGGACCGTCCCCCCAGTAGAGCTGACCCCTCTACTGCGAGCTCATCACAGCCCATCCAGGCTCTTCCTGCAGGGTCTTGTAGGGGAATAATTACAGACGAGAATCGCCTCAGATGCCTGCCCTCTGCTGAAATCAGAGAGCGCTGGCTCTGTGGCATGTTTTGTCTGTGAGTTTGCAGCCATGCCGGTGATGCGGGGAGCGCGCTTTCCCGGCAGGGTCCATGGAAACAGGACGGTGTCTGCAGAGCATCTGAGCGGGGCAGAGCGGGTGGGACACTCCACTTTCCAGCCAGAACAAACCTGCCACAGATGCCTCACGCTCCACATCCTTTCATACTGTACATCCAATTAACCTTTCCTTGCCGAGGAGCGAGGACACTCTCCTTTGATTGGCAGTGCTTGTCCTGCTGCCGCTGGCTGGGGTTCAGAAACTCGGCTGGAAAACCAGGCTTTATTAAAACATCCTTTAGCACTTGAAATGGACTCCAGTGGTGTATGGCTAAGGTAGGAGATAATTCAGCATTTGTTACTTACTGACAGAATACAGAATTAGAATTTATAGTGCAAGTCCTAATGTCAGAAAGCCTAATATAGCAGCAATTGAATTTCGGTGTGGTTTTGTAGCCTCACATCAGCTGCTCCTTTAGTGGGAGGTGTGGGCATGCTGCACCATGGTACATTCACACCACGGAGTTAAACCTCAGTGCAGACAGAGCAGCAATTTGATGCATTTGTGATGTGTGTGTGATTAGCATTTCGTCCCCACCAGCATTCCCTGACTGGCATCCTTTGGAGAAGAATAATGTTGGTGTTATTTTTTCTTTAATGAGTGCTCAGGCTTTTCCAGCCTGAAAAAGCATCTCCACCTCCCACAGTTTCATGCTGGGTACTAGAGGGTCTAACACGAATCTTATCAGGGGAGATAATTAGTTGGGATACCCCCAATTGCCTGATGAATTTATGGGTTTTCCAGACCTTCATGCTGCAGTGAGTCTGTCTCCCAGCCCCACACCATCGATGCTGTAGATGCTGTTTCCTGCCCTCCCAGAAAAACTCTGTGTTTGGGGAATCTAATCCCTAGCCAGCTGTTTTGAGAACAAAGGCAGAGCCTCAGTGAGCAGAATTATCTTAATGGCTTCAGAGCCCACAGTAGCTGGTGGAAAATCAGGAGTTCCCTTCTTCCCTCCCTTGAAGAGAGGGCTCCCCTGGATTATCAGAAGAATGGGCAAAACAAACTTGGATAACAGGATGTGGAGGAGGAGGAGTGTGAAATGAGCAGTGGAGGCCCATCAGATAGCTGAGGGAAGGCAGCACTGCAGATAAAGGGGGAAGCACCTATTTAGGTGTGTACAATGAAAACAGGCCGGGTCCATTTATCTGCTAAAGCAATTCCTGGCACATTGCCACAGCAACTCGTCAGATGAGAGAAAATAATTGCAGGAGATAATTCTTTACCTGGAGGAGAAAGAAGTGCCCGGTGGCAGGTTTAGCTCAGCGGTGTGCTGGGCCTGTGGGGCTGGGTGCCAAGGGTGGGAAAGCCCCAGAAAACGCTGGTGATCCTGCAGGGCGGTGTCCCCACATTACTGGGCTCCAGCCGGACACTGGGAGACTCCAGCCAGACACTGGGACACTCCAGCCGGACACTGGGGTGCTCCAGCCGGACACTGGGATGCTCCAGCTGCACACTGGGAGATTCCAGCCAGACACTGGGATGCTCCAGCCAGACACTGAGACACTCCAGCCGGACACTGGGACACTCCAGCCGGACACTGGGGTGCTCCAGCCGGACACTGGGATGCTCCAGCTGCACACTGGGAGATTCCAGCCAGACACTGGGATGCTCCAGCCAGACACTGAGACACTCCAGCCGGACACTGGGACACTCCAGCCGGACACTGGGGTGCTCCAGCCGGACACTGGGATGCTCCAGCTGCACACTGGGAGATTCCAGCCAGACACTGGGATGCTCCAGCCAGACACTGGGACACTCCAGCCGGACACTGGGACGCTCCAGGACAGTGTCCAAAGGGAGGTGTTTGCCACATGTGCGGCCCAAGTGGTGCCAGAGGGATCTCAGGGGTTAAGGCAGAGGATGGAGCTGGTGGGCAAAGAAGCAATGAACAGCAGTGGGAATGGGGAAAACCACAATGTGCACAGGGATGTGCAGAGCTGGTGGTGAGGATGAGGCTTTCATCAGGCAAGGCTCTGGTGCCCCATGCCTTTGCCAGGCTGGAGCTGCCCAGCAGGAGCAGCGTGTGAGCAGCAGTCCCTGTTTCAGGGTGATTAGGAACGAGAATAAAAGCAGCCACCAAGAGGGAGCTGAACTAGCCTGTGGCTGGGCTCTCATTAACCCAGACACCACCCCAGCAGCTCCAGGGCCAAAACCCCCTTGGTGGGATGGGATGGGATGGGATGGGATGGGATGGGATGGGCACAGCACAAGGGCCTGGCAGCTGGCACCTCAAGGGCAGAGCCACCTGACAGCCACCATCACCTCAGCTGTGCTGCCTTCCTCCTCATCATCCCCACAGGTGAGGATGTGTGCTGCCTGTGCGGTGAGGAGAGGGGTGCTGGTATCAATATTCATGTTCTGGTTTAATTTTAAACTCCAGGAAGGCTACAGAAAGTGTTGGCAATGTGATTCAGGGTAGGAAATGGGTATGAGTAGGAACACATGCTCCCTTGGGACTTTTCTAATCTCCTCAAGCAAATAAACAGATGAACTCCACATGCAGAAAAAAAAATCCTGCATTAAAAATAAAACCCTTGAGGTGTAGCTGGAGAGACTACACTGGGGCAAGCAAAATATTCTGCAGTGGTGATAACAGGGACTGTTCCCTTGGGAAGGGGTTCAAAGGGATGTCCCATGCCTGGAAGTGTCTAAGGCCAGGTGGAACCACGCCCAGAGCAATCTGGGACAGTGGAAGGTGTCTCTGGCCATGGCAGGGGGTTTGAAAGAGATAGGCTTCAAGGTCCCTCCAAGCCCAAACCATTCTGGGATTCCATGAAGTTCGAAGAGGCAATGGAAGGTCTCCCTGATCCCCTATGCTGGGGAGGTGCTGTGAGCCAGCCTCTCTAGCAGGTGCCCCAGGAATCTCTTTTCTCCTGGCTCTCTCACTGTGCCTGGGCTGGCCTGGCACCTCCAAACCCTGTCCCTGCCCCAGCACCCCAGCCCCAGGTGTTCCCCAGCACGGCACCACCTCCAGCAAGGCCTGGTGCACAGGGCTTGTGCTGAGCATGGCCTGGCAGGGGCAGTCCTGGTAGCTGCCAGGAAAATGGAGCATTTCCCTGCTGTGCAGAGGAGGTGGAACAAATCCCACTTCCACACTGCTGCTCCTGCTGGGCTCAGGAGGGCAGGCGCTGCTGTGGCCCAGCCTGTGCCACTGCCACAGCCCCATGTCCCAGACAGCTCTGCCATCCCTGGAGTCCCTCCCCATGTCCCAGAGAGCTCTGCCATCCCTGGGGTCCCTCCCCATGTCCCAGGTGGCTCTGCCATCCCTGGAGTCCCTCCCTGTGTCCCAGGTGGCTCTGCCAGCCCTGGGGTCCCTGATGTGGGCTCAGACATGGCCCAGGCCATGAGCTGCTCCATCAGTGTGACACGGGTGATGTGGGCACCGTGCAGAACAGCCGGGACGTGGCAGCAGTGGGAGACAGGCAGCCCTCCCTCTCCTCTCCTCTCCTCTCCTCTCCTCTCCTCTCCTCNTGAGGAGGCGCCTGCCCCGCAGAGACCCTCGGCCCTCTGCCTCCCTCTGGCAGCCCCCAGAGTCCCCCGTGCCGAGGGTGGCACCCCCAGCCCGGGGCTGGACACGGCAGCACAGCCTATCCCTGCTGCCAGCGTGAGAGCAAGGCAGGACAAGCCTGGGGAGCTGGGACACCCAGACGTGGGCACACGACCAGGCACTGGGGCTGTGTGCCAGCCCTGCCACACACACTGTCACAGCCACTGCCTCCTGTCCTTTAATGTGCCAGCACAACCTGCTCCCACTGCTCAGCCAGCCCCGGGCTGGACAGGGAAGGGGACAGGAGGGATTTGACAGAGGTCCCAGGGGATGAAGGACAGAGCTGGGGGGAACTTTGAACTTAGATACATCGCTATAGCCAATCCTCTCCTCTCCTCTCCTCTCCTCTCCTCTCCTCTCCTCTCCTGCTGCTGACCAGCCCTCTCCTCAGGGCTGAGTGCTGACGGGCACGTGGCCATCATGGCTAGGAGAGCCAGAACAACAAACACTTCTCCTCTGCTGCTGGAGGTGCCTGTGTCTGATTTTGCCTCTCAGGGAGTTTAGGTGCCAGCCAGGCTCCCCTCCCCAAAGCAGTGACAAAGGATCTCCCCTCCTGCCTGCTTCTTCCTCCTTCACATCTGTGCTCCCTTCCCACGAGACACAAATACTTGTTATGACAGTGGTGACTCAGATGTGTCCAAACCTGTCCTTTGCCTTCAGATTCCTCGTCATTCATTAGCGGTGGCTGCAGATTTGCCTTTGGAGTCTTCTGCTCTTCTTTTATTCTTCATATTTAATGAGGCGCAAAGAATTGTGCAATAAAGGCTCATCAAAGCTGTCATTTATCTATGTTTGACTGTCTTTGTTATATATTAGCAATAAATGTTCTAAAGCTTCCTGTATATGGAGACATTTCTCATTATTTCATGCTGTTTTCTCCAGATACTTTTTTTTTCCAGTCTTGCTTCTCTGGCTCTTAACCAGGAGAGGGGCTGTGGGAGCTCTGCAGCATCTTGAGGGGTCACCCACAGCTCCCTCCACCCCTGAGTGTGTAGCATGGACAGGGAGCTGTGATTTTCCTGGGCTCTCTGCAGCCCTTACAGCAGGACAAATGGACAGGGCAGGCTGGGCTGGCTGTGCTGGCTGCAGGAGCAGCAGCAGCAGGGATGGAGATCAGGAGGAAAGCTGGAGAGACACTTCTTCTCTGTTATCTTCTCTATCAAGGCAATGTCCATCTTGCTGGCACAGAGGGACAAAAACAGCCAGTGGGAGCTGTGTGGGACGGATAAAGCCAGGGAGACTCGCTCACAGCGCTGGAAGGGAGCAGCACGCTCCATCAGGAAATGTCTCCTGCCCTGGTTAGGGAAGGAGTCCTGTGGAAGAAAATTATAAAATGGCCTGGTTTGGTTTGGAGGGGACCTTAAAGATCATCTCATTCCATCCCTGCCATGGCAGGGACACCTCCCACTGTCCCAGGCTGCTCCAGCCCCAGTGTCCAGCCTGGCCTTGGGCACTGCCAGGGACCCAGGGGCAGCCACAACTGCTCTGGGCACCCTGTGCTCAGTGTTTATTTCTGTCACAGCCCATGAGGAGCCCCATAACTCCATGCAGCCGAGCTGTCCCACGGCAGCAGCCAAAGCCCAAGGCAGGAGCCAGGGCAGAACTGCTGGGCTCGGGGGCTGTGGCTGGGAAGGGTCTCCTGGGACAGGACTTGGTCCCCAAAAGAGAAAGCGTGGGTGTCCCAATCTCTTCCCACCAGACACCTCGAGATGGAGACACCAACACTCCTGAAGAGTTTCTCTTCAAGTTTAGGAGAATAATAAAAATGCATAAGTAAGCAGGAAACACAAACAGAGCAAATAATTAGCTAATTACAACCTGCTTTAGCAGAACATTTTTAATTATTAAAATAATTAGTGAGATTAAATTCAAAACAAAAACTCCATAAATTCTACCTGAACTTGTCCTTGAAGCTCTCAAGTGCCTGAGCCGAATGCATTTACCTGGTGATACTTCCATTAGCGCAACAGAATTCATTAAAACTTTTTTTTTAACCTTCCAGTTTCTTTCATTTGACATTCCTGAATATTTTTATCATTTCTGTCTTAAACTGGATATTTTAGAATACCTCTGTGGGGTTCTGAGCAGGAGCACTGGGCCTGCTGCACATCGCCCATGCCGATGAGCAAACTGCAATTTGTTTAAAACTCCATTACCGGGACAGGACATGGCACCAAACAATAAATAAAATTGTGATGGTATCTCACCAATTCGCATCCCTTCATTTATCACGGTGTGAGACAGAGGCTGATAACACTGGTGTGTTTGATACTCAACCATCAGTCACTTCTGTGTGTGCCCTCATACATCTCAGATTAATTGACAAGATATTTATCGCTTGGACTTGTATGAATAAGTGTAATTCCCAAATACTGAGGCTTACTCTGGAGTATTCCTTTTCGATTCAGAGTTAATTAAAGAAAGGAGCAGAATTCAGAACTGCTTCAGGAAGCTGGAGATCAGGCCAGCAACAGAGCATGTTCCCTCTTTTTCCCCTCAGGAGTTTCAGACCTATTTATCTACGAGCTGCTTCCATCGTTATGTAACTCTGTCACTTCCTGAATTTTCAGAGCCCATTAGGCAGGGTTATAAAACTGAATGGAAAAATGAGGATGATCGTAGGAGACGAGTTCCTCTCTGGTGCTGGCATTAACCTGTGGCTCCCAAACCCTTTTTGGGATCATTCCACAGGCGAGAACCTGCTCCTGCTTCTGTTGCCGGTTTGCAAGAGGCCTCAGTACATTCTTGTCCTAAAAATACACCCACAACTACATTTCTGTGCTGCTGATTCAAAACCAAAATGGCAAATCCACAGGGGACAGACAAGTCACCTCAGCCCTCCCAACTTCAGGTGTGTTGTGCTGGAAATGAGCACAATTCTGTAATTTTTGTTTCTTGGTTAAATTTGATCCAAAAAGTCTCAGTCGAGGCAGACAGATCTCGACTGGGCAGAGTGTGTGAGGTGTGAAAGGAGGACGTGTCAGAATTCAGTACTCACAAGGAGCTTGAGCAGATGGTGTGTGCAGCCATCACCTTCCTCCTCCTCACCTCTCACGTTTCGGGTGTCATTGTCCATCAGCCTCTCCACACATGGCATTAGACTGATCTACAGTTACATTACTTTTCTGCACATTTAAAACTTGCATGAAGGCTAATCTTGCTCTCAGATGACAGATGAAGGTAAGTTTGGCCCAAGCCTTTCCCCAGAGGCCACGGGGGAGCCTCAGTGAGTGCCCTGGCAGTGGTCACCTGTGCCAGTCCCCAGGGCGAGTGCTACCACTTCCCTCTGCCCTGCAGCAGCTCCTGGAGCTGGGCCTGGTTAATTTGGTACATAATGAGTCTCATCTTGTTCCTCGTGGAGTCAATAGTAGGTCTGGGACCAACATGTCCCACTGCTTTTCCTGTTTTAATTTACATTGATACTCTGCTTCATTTAAAGGCGGCTCCTTACTTCAAATGACTCTTGATCAAGGGGTGAGTCATCTGTGCTGGTGCAGCTGCATGCACAAACAGCCCCATATTTCTTCATTATCTGCCTCGGGAAGCTCCTGGCATGGAGATCTCCCTGCTGGTGAAAGGAGCTGAGCTCTTCTCATCACTCCCGAGGAGTTTCATCTCAGTCAGACAGAGACCCATAACTGCCTGTTGCAGGAAAAGAAGTTGCAATATTAAAAGCTGTCACTACTGTAAATTAAGCAAAGATGAATAAGAAGCAGAAGTATTAAAAAGTGTCAGTGCTGTAAATACAGCAAAGATGGATCGTTGGAAGGAGGCCCAGCCCCCGTGCAGCAGGTGTGTGTTATACACACCTGTGCAAGGGTGCTCACACCAACCATCCATGACTCCGAGGCATTGCCCTGTCTGGAATGTCAGTGAATGTGGGGAGAAAACACGAGATTATGGATGTGTTCCTAATGCTGTTACGGGCTTATCAGTTAAAAGAACCTTGAGATGGAAGGTTTGAGATTCCAGGTCAGACTTGCAAGGTGTTGGCTGCTTGTCAGGGGCTGGTGGGAGCTGGATGCACCTCAGAATCTACTTTTCTGTTCAAATTCTCTTTGGATGTTCATGGAGCTCTTCTCTTCCTGTTGCATCAACAACCATCTCACATCTTGTAGGGAGAGCACAGGTACACTGAAAAAAGGCAGCACAGTGCAGTTTGAGACTGAAGATGAAACTACATTAGTACCTGCACGGTGTGTGCACACGTGTGCAAAGCAGGGAGAGAACCAGAAAGGAAGGCAGTGAGTAAAAACACCTGTGAGAATGAGGTGACAGCTTGGATTTTAAAAGGAACTTCTGGAAGAGTTTGTGTGCTCCTCGGGAAGTCAGGAGTGAGCTTCCATCTCAGGTGTCTGCACCCAGGCCAGGGAGGAAGGTGGCACAAATGCCTTGTATGAAAAATGCCTCCTCTTCAAGCAGGTGGAATATAGAGAGGAAATAACCCAAACCAAGAGAAGAGAAAGAAAAGCTCAGGATATTAGAGAAATGTGTTAAAAATGTCCATTGTCTGTCATGACTTTCTAACTTCTTGAAAAGCCCCCTTGTGCCCAGTGCAGGACCCCTGCCAACATGGGCTCCCTGAAGTCCTCACACGTCTTCTGAAGAAAGAAAGGGGTGAGTCAGAAATCATTGCAGAACACTTTATTAGCCAAGTAATTAAATCTGCTGACTCACCCAGCTAAACCCTCAGTTTATCAAACAGGACATGATTCCCACAGTACCCGAGAAGTTGTGCCACATCCCAAACCATTAGATAGTGGTGTAGCAGGAGTGCACAGATGCTTCTCAGAGCTCTTTCAAAGCTTCTAGCACAGAAAGAAGCAAGCAAACAAACAGAACCCGACAAATCTGGTTGTGCCACAGGCAGGGTGTCAGGGAAACACCAGCTCTGGGCTGCAGCAGAGCAGGAGAGCAGGCCCTGGAGGAGAGCTGTCTGCTCTGTAAAAGCATCAATTCCAGAGGCATTCCTCACCGTGCTGCACAGAATGAACCTTTCCCCCCTCAGGTAGGCACCTCTCAGAGATGCACTCACACCTGTCAGGGAGGCAGAGCCCATGACGGCGCCTGAGGAGCGTTATGGGCTCTCCCAGCACAGGCTCTCTCCTAATGAGACATGCTCCAGTGCCTTCTGGAACATTCCCGGCCCTGCTGGCTGCCAGCCTGGGACTCCTCATGTTGGCCATGGGGGAATGCTGTCCATAAATCCACCTCCAGTACCCAAACACAGTCGCAGCGCTCCAGCCCTGGGGTGTGCCAGGGGCGGGTGCCCAAGGGGACACCACAGGATGGACACCGAGCAGCAGCTGACACAGATCCTCAGCCACACCTGGAGCCCTGTCCAAGCTAAACCTCCCCTGGCACAGTTTGAGCCATTTCCTCTCCTCCTGGGAGCAGAGCCCGATCCCCCCGGCTGTCCCCTCCTGTCAGGAGTTGTGCAGAGCCACAAGGGCCCCCTGAGCCTCCTTTTCTCCAGGCTGAGCGCCTTCCCAGCTCCCTCAGCCAAGCAGGAATATCCCACTCTAGGCGTCTCTGCAGGTACATTTTTGTGTGCAGGAGAAGCAGCCTTGAAAAATGTTTTCCAGCGAGAGTTCTGCTGTCTGGCATAGGAGAGTCAAAGATTAAGATCAAGAGAAAATCACATCATGAATAATTTAGTCCCTAAATTTAGCATCTTACTCTACAGAGGCTATTGGAAGGAAGGATGCATTCCCTGGTATTTATCCCATGCACAGATGCACTGGAAAAAATCTCAAAATTTTCAGCTATTGGCTAGATTGTGAATTGTCACAATTACAGTGGTCAGAGCCCTCTCCTGCTGCGGCGTGAGGGCATTGCTCACACACACAGTGTGGAAAGGAAATTTAGGGAATGACTCTCAGCCGGTTCAGCCTCACTAGGCTCGTGTATGGACGAGCAGCTGGGGAGGGAAACACAGAGCTCCACTCTTCCCCTGCTCCCCTGTTCCAGGGTGGTGGGGATGGGGAGTGGGGAGCACGTGGGGCATTCAGCTGGCAGGGGGAACAGTGAGCAGGGCACACACCGAGCTGTGGGTGCTGGGAACGGGTGACAGCAGCTGCAAACTGCTCTGTGGGACAGTGACTGGGGAGGGGATCTTGTTTTACAGCCTGGCTGTCATCCCCACAGCACAGAGTGTCCCACCACAGCATCCATCCAAGATCTGAGAAAGGAGAAACAGCGGCTGGAGCACGGAGTCATTTGCTTTAGAACAACTTCACAGGCTCAGAGGCCACTTGTGAATTAACTGAAGAGAAACAGAAACTCATCCATCCACACAGGATGGAGAGGTGGCACCGACCTGCAGCAATGCTTGCCCAGCCCCCAGCAATGCCTGCTGGCCCCCAGTAATGCCTGCTGGCCCCCAGTAACACCTGCTGAACCCCAGTAAGGCCTGCTAGCCCCCAGGAATGCCTGCTGGTCCCTGTCACACCTGCTGGCCCCCAGTAACACCTGCTGAACCCCAGTAATGCCTGCTAGCCCCCAGTAATGCCTCCTGGCCCCCAGTAATGCCTCCTGGCCCCCTGTTACACCTGCTGGCCCCCAGTAACACCAGCCATCTCTTGGACCTGCTTATTTGGTCAAAAACAACAAAACACTGTCAAAGTTCCACAAATTCTCGTGAAATTGATTAAACAGTGTAAGTACCTCAGTGTTTGGGAATACTGCAAATATATTAGAAGGAAAATTAAAGCATTACAGAATTAGGACTTTTCTGTTTGAGTTAAAGTTTGCTGTAATTCCATTAAAATGCAGTTTCACACTGATTAGAGGCAGTGTTGTTCATCCTGCTTTTGTTTTTCCAAGTGCAGTGGCAAAGTGTTGACAATGAGGTTCAGCTTTGTCATGGGGCTGCTGACAAAGGCTCCAGCTTTATATGTCAGGAGGGCACACTCCATTTGTTGGGTCCCTGTCCTTCATTCTTCTCTGAGCAGCTTTTCTCCCACAGTCTCAATTTTGCGGCTCTGAATTCCCAACCATCATTAATTCTTCTTCCGTGGAGCACAGGATCCTTTGTTGCCCTTTATTGATAAAGTGTTCTCTGTTTGGTTTTATTGTTGCTATGTATTGATAGTTGGTCCTCACCAGAAAAGGAAAAATGCAATCCATGGCAGTGAAAGTGTATGAGGGCTATAAAGAGTATTAAATTACAATGCTGAGTGCGAGGGTAACAGTACCCTGGGCATTTTATTTGAAGGCCAGGTTGGTCTGAATTTGCTGTTGGTTGTTCCCACAAGCCCTGGTTGTGCACTGAGCATCCCTTGCAGTGGAGCAGCACCTGGACTGGGCTGTGTGGGGCTGCTCCCCTCGTGTGAGGGATAGGGTGGGGATCCAGCAGGGCTTGGAGCTCACAGGGAATGGGCAGGAGCAGCGGGATCCAGCAGGGCTTGGAGCTCACAGGGAATGGGCAGGAGCAGCGGGATCCAGCAGGGCTTGGAGCCACTGGGATGGGGCAGGAGCAGCGGGAGCAGCTTTGTGCCCACACCAGGTGGGCACTGCTCATCCCTCTGCCAGCTCAAGTTCTCCAGCAGCTCGGGATAAGGGGGTGAAGCCTGTAGAAATGCCTTTTCCTTCATCTAATTTATGTATTCAGCTCATGTTCCATATGAAAAGGCTACAGGAGGCCAACTGTAACATTTAATTAATATTTCCCATCTGCTTTTTAGCGCTGCTTTAATTACAAATGGTTAATTTAGTCACGGGGTGAGTTGATCACAGACAGGGAGTGGCCAGAGCTGGTACAGCCAAAAAGCCATGCCAGCATCTCCTCCCCAGAGAGGGGGGCCAGCCTGGCGGGGTCTCCCCCGTGCTGCATGAGCAGCCTGGCACCAGGGTTCAGGGGCAGGACACCTGGACAACTGCAAAAGATTAGAGATAAACGAGCCTCCCCAAGCCCTTGGGGAGACCTGTGGAGAACCCCAGCAGAGTTTGCACAACTTTCTGAGTGTTGGTGCCCCCTGAGAGCCGCTCCAGCCCGCGGGGCCAGCGGGTGCTTCTGGCTGAGCTGTCTCCAGGCAAACCGGCTGCAAAAGTGACTTAAAGTGAAATTCAAAAGCTGCTTACAGCTCCAGCATCCTTGGGTTTTTCTTCCTTCTCACTCCCTCTGAAATACTTCCTTTTGATATTTTAATTTCTTTTGGGCTGACTTTAAGGAAGAACGTTGGGTTGAAACAGATGGTTGTCAGCAACCAATGCCTGTGAAGCACAATTGAGAATTAGCTACAAAAACCCAAAACTTGGCACCAGCCAAATCCTCTTGATATAATTGTCAAAAGAAATCTGGCTTGGAAAAAATTTTTGAATAATATTTTCAAAATTCAAATGACTGAAACTTTAAACAAACAAAATACATTTATTTGAGTGCGTGTAAGTGGTAATGACAAACCTCCAAAGGTCATTCCCAAAGGACCACACGTGACCCACAAAACTCCTGCTTGAGGTTCTTTCACCCTGGGTCAGCTGCTGAACAGCAGGACATGGTGTCCAAGGAGCTGCCTTCAGTAGGAGAATTTTAACGAGTACCCTCCATCATTCCTTCTCTCCATGGCTGTGGTCAGCCCATTTTCCTGGCACTGAGTGCCACCAGGATCCACTGGCTGCCTTGGGGACATCAAACTGGCCAGGGGATGCACCCTGAGCACTCCTCCTTTACCCTTCAATGCAAAAATGCTCATTGGTAACTTTATGAAAAGCCTCTCTCCCACCTGTATTTTTCAGAGAGAATTTGTTTACTCTGGCAGGAATCTCCTGTATGGCCCTGTTAGGCTTGTTGAGAAGACCAAAAGTCAGTAAATTGCTGATACTCCTGTGAGAGGGTGCAGGGTCTTCTCTCAGCACCAATGTGTCCCAGGTTGAACCTTTTGCTCTTTTGATCTTCAGCCATTAGCATTTCTTTATGGATGGGGAGATTGTTTCACATGCATCCAGTGTGAATTTATTCCAGGCTGAGCAAATATTTACTGATGAAAAGTGTAAGCACAGGGAAAAAAAGAAAAGAAGAAATAAGTTTCTTCTGGCTTCCCTTTGCCATTTGAATAGGATATTTTATTTAAAGAATAAAAATTAAAAAAATAAAAAAAAAAATAAAAAGAAGACAACAAAACCATTGGTCCCATCAGAGAGCTGGGAGGGAGTGAGAAAGGGGCTCAGCATCACTGACACACATGGCCAAAGCTGGCATGGAAGGACGCCAGGTCTGGACCTTGTGGGAGAGGGGAGAAGCTGCAAGCAGGGACGAAGGGCACCAGTCCTGCCCCCCAGTCCTGCTGCCCACCACTGTTCGAGGAGCCGAGTGACCACTAACCAACAGCCCCCAGCAGACCAGATGTAGATTCTTGAAAGATTCATGGAATGCACCTGTGACACCACCATTAAGGTTATTCTTGGGTAAATCACTCCAATCACCACCTAATTGTCACAGTTCCCTGCGTTTGACAGCGCTCCTAATTTGGAGCTCACAATGCCCTCCATTGTCCCCGGTGCCTAATTGGCAGACAGAGGCCATTCATCACGCGGTGACACGCGTGTGGAGCGAGGTCGAGGTAATCCATCACTGCTCGGCTCCTCGCAGGGACCTCCGCGGTGCCGGCAGAAGGGCTGGGCAGTGCCCATGGGCTGGGCTGGGCACACGGACTGGGCTGGACAGTGCACATGGGCTGGGCTGGACAGTGCACATGGACCGGGCAGTGCCCATGGGCTGGGCTGGGCACACGGACTGGGCTGGACAGTGCACATGGACTGGGCAGTGCACATGGGCTGGGCTGGACAGTGCACATGGGCTGGACTGGACAGTGCACATGGGCTGGGCAGTGCCCATGGACTGGGCTGGGCAGTGCCCATGGGCTGGACTGGGCACATGGACTGGGCTGGACAGTGCACATGGACTGGGCTGGGCACATGGACTGGGCTGAACAGTGCACATGGACTGGGCAGTGCCCATGCGCTGGGCTGGACAGTGCACATGGGCTGGACAGTGCACATGGACTGGGCTGGGAACACAGACTGAGCTGGACAGTGCCCACGGGCTGGACAGTGCACATGGGCTGGGCTGGACAGTGCACATGGACTGGGCAGTGCCCATGGGCTGGGCTGGGCACATGGACTGGGCTGGACACACAGACTGAGCTGGGCACACAGACTGATCTGGACAGTGCCCACAGGCTGGGCTGGGCACGGCACATGGACTGGGCAGGGCAGTGCCCACAACCTGCAGTGGCAAGGGTGGAGCTCCCAGACGGGGTTCATGGGAGATAAACCCCGCTCAGGCTTTCAGAGCCGTGCTGGGCACACACCAGGGTTCCCTGCTCTGGTTCTGAGGTGGCCAGACCGCTCCGCACAGGGCACCTCAAATTATTGGTTTGTAGTTCCCTGGGTCTGCCTCACACCCTTGTAAACTCTCGCTCCCGCTGTGTTCCTGGACATTGCCTCCTTCCTGCTGGCACATTTCTCCTGTTCCCACCCTTACACTGCGGGCAGGGCTCCCCATGAGCCCCCCGAGTGGCTGACCGCCTGCTGATGAATGTCCTCTGCAAGGCAGATTGCATTAAGGAGGGGTCCCTATGGCAACTTGCTAGGAACACGCCCAAAAGTGATGACTTCGTCAGTCTGATTACATTTTTTTGACCATTTAACTGTTTTTAATCCATTTATTTCTGAGGCATTACTGGGCATAAGGCAATTTTTCAAAGTTCCCGGGGCAGTGAATCAAATTATGTTAGGAAACCTGTTTTGTGGCAGCTACCTTCAGTCAGCAAAGTTTTCATCTCTCATGGCAAATGTCTTTAAGGCTTCTGCACCATAAAACCACTTCACTTGGCATTAATTGCACTATGGAACTGAAGAATTCATTACTGAAGATTTCTCACACGAGTTTTTCCATTATTATTTCTGGGCCTGACAACTGGTCATTGGTTATGAGAACTTTTCAAGCACAGACAGTAATGCAATTTCTCCTCCTCAGGAACTGACCCATTGTTCCAGGATTTGTTAAAAATTATTATTATTACTGGCTTGGAGTATTCATCTAAGTTAATTCCCCTGTGTATGAGCCATCCAATCATGTCACTGTGAGTGTTTCTGAGCTCTGCTGTCCCTGAGCAGGTAAGGCAGGACTTTGATTGCTGCTGAGGCTTGCAGATAATTTCCTCCCTTGTTTTTAAATTTACCAGCTGGCATCTTCAGCACCTTTAGCTCCCATGTTCTTCTCTGTTCCCTAAGGGCCTGTGGGCATCCCTTGGTGTCCATCCTGCTGTCCACACCTCTTCTGCTATTCCTGCTGGGCACAGGGAGCATTTCCAGCCCTTGCCTCCTCATTGCTCATGGCTGTTCAGCACATGGTGCCAAGTGCCCTCCCGTATTGCCCTCTCTGGCCATTCCCTTCTGTTTTTCCCACAGTCACGCTTTTTTCAGCGGTGTGCCTGCTGAAGCTTTCTTTAATTTCCGAAAGCACTGTCATCTGTGCTCTGTGCTCTGTGCTCCTCCTCCTCCTCCTCTGGTGTGCGTGGAAGCCGCAGCTCCCGCGCTCGGCCGTGCTGCGTCCTGGCGTGGCTGGGCAGACACGCCGTGCTTTCTGCCCTCCCTGCAGCAGCCATGGCACAGCAGCGCCCTGGCAGTGCCTGCTGCTGGAAAGGGGACTCAGTGCATCTGCAGATAATAGCTCAGAAAGCAAACAAAAACTCTGAAGAAAGAAAAATTATCTTCTTTGGAAAACAGTATGAATTTTTCATTAAAAGCTGCACTCAGGCTGTCTGATGAGTGCTACGAGGTTATCCCGGCTGGAGAACACCCAGCTGCCACCTGCGAATCTCTCCTGTCTCTTTTGACATCTTTAACTTAATAACTCCTCTATTTTTTTTTTTCCAGCAGTTTCTCTTCAGCATCACCTCTTCTGTCAGCCAGACCAGGGCCCAGGTAAAAAGCTGGCAGCTCTCCAAACGTGACTTCAAACAGTCCTGCTCTGCCAGACCCTCAGGTGGAGACAGCACTGTTATATGGGGCCAGATCCTGGGCAGTCCCACATTCCACAGCCCACAGCCCACAGCCCACATTCCACACCCCACAGCCCACATTCCACAGCTCACAGCCCACACTCCACACCCCACACCCCACACTCCACAGCCCACCTCAGTGCTTGTGTGCCCTGAGCTACTCCTCAGCTACCAGCCACTGCAAAACAGCTCACAGCTGGGTTAGGCTGGCAAATGGAACAGGAAAAAAAGAGGTCACTGATGATTTATGCCCTCCCATGGCAGGTGTAGGACCACAGACAGGTTTGGGTTGGGAGGCACCCTAAAACTCATCCCATCCCACCCCCCTGCCATGGCAGGGACACCTCCCACTGTCCCAGGCTGCTCCCAGCCCCATCCAGCCTGGCCTTGGGCACTGGCAGGCCTGGAAGTGGATCCAGGGATCCAGGGGCAGCCACAGGTTCTC